>JAGDQP010072533.1:0-10497 GCA_022664845.1 Lepisma saccharinum | reverse complement strand
AAAAAATCTAAACTATATACAAGTTGTTTTAACCAAAAAAATTGAAACAATGTACTTGTTTCATTGTTATAAACAATGCAATTACGGTTTTCATTAATTAGATCGCTGCACAGTCACTTCCGATGACGTAAAATATCTCTAGCTGCTGCTCGTGGACCCAAGGAACACGTATGCAAAATTTGGTGCAAATCAATGAAGGCATGTAAATTTGTATAGTGTTCAAACAAACACACAGACATTATAGACAAGGCATTTTAGGAAAAGTTAGGAAAAAGTTTCTATAAAGCTGAATTTTCCAGAATCATTTCCTTTTGTCATTCTCTTTGATATCCTAAAAGTCTCCACGCGTGCTTTGTCTCAAAATGGCAGCCAAGAGATTTCGTCTTGACAACTTTAAGTGCTCATAAAATGTTCTTTTTTAAACATCTGGACACGCACCCAGCATAGATTTATAGAGCTGAATCTGAAAATTAATTTTCATATTGCTTTTCTAATCATACATCACTTTTCACAGGCTTTAATTTGTTACACGTGTAAAAAAAAGTCAAAGCAAACATCGCATTCTATTACGTTTGATGGCATTTATCTACAGTAGCGTAGATAGGAATTTCTCAAGGGAGGGGGATATTTAGAAAAATCACACGCTTGGAAGTTATGCAACCCAACCCAACAACATTAAAAATATCTTTTGGGGTTTCTTTATGTAATTTTAGACCAGCGCAATCATGTGGAAAATATGCAAGATTAGATTATATCATTGTAGTTTGCTTAGTTCAGCTACAATTTTAATATAAATTTAGCAATATTTCAAATTCCAAATTGGATTTTGTCAAGAACGAAGAGTTTCTCGGCCAGTATTTACTTTTGCGCTCGCTTTGACGACCGCAATTTTTCTAAGATTTATTTATTCGTTTCAGAGTATAAATTATATATCATTGCTGGCGTAAATGTGGGTGCGAGTTGTACAAAATTTGAAGCACTTTCGAAAAGTTTGCAAATTTGATACGCTTCGATTGTATTAGAGTATCCCATAAGTAATGTCATATGTGCGATGAACACTGCAATGACTCCATCTGACGAGTGAATAGTGAAGTACACGGCACGTGCCATAGCTGAGTTATATAGGGCACTTGTTTTGTGCAGCAATGTGTAGAACGAGAACGACCTACTCCTCGTTTTGAAATTGTGGCTTGTGTTTGATTATGGCAGTATCCTAGGACCACATACGGTATATAATGCGGTATGAATTTCACCAGGGACATCCAGCTGCACTAAATATCAATGCCGTATATGGTCAGGGTACTGTGGATGTGAGAAAGTGCCAGAGATGATTCCAGAGGTTTCGGACTGGGGACACCAACCTCACCGAAAAGCCACGAGAAGAGAGACATGTGCAGCTGGACAACGATGCCCTACGAGCAGCTGCGGAGGCAAATCCAATGCTAACTGTTGAAGAAGTGGCCAGTGAACTGCATTCGACCGCTCATCGTCATCTGCAGGACATTGGGTATGTGTCGAAACTCGGAAAATGGGTACCCCATGTGTTGACGCTTCAACAGGATCAGCAACGAGTTGACATCTGCAGTTCCCGACTCGCCCGTCACAGACGTGAGCCATTGGTGGACAAAATGGTAATCAGAGGATGAAAAGTGGTTCGTCTACCATAGTATCACACGCAAACGCCAGTGAGTATCTAAAGAGAAGGGGGAGGGGGCAGGAACTGTGCCAAAACAAGATCACCACCCCTGAAAAGTGATATTGAGTGTTTGGTGGGAGATCCGTGGGATAATCCATTTTGAACTCTTGCCACGTAACTAGAGCATCAATGTAGATGTCTACTCTCAGCAGTTGGAACATCTACGGACTGCATTATTAGAGAAACGCCCTGCTCTGGTTAATTGCAAGGGTGTGCTCATCCACGGTGATGACGCACGCCCACACACGGCAAGAAGGACCTGTGCTAAGATCGAGGAATATGGCTCGGGGAAACTTCCCCACTCGGCGTTCTCACCAGATCTTGCACCATCAGACTACTGTTGTTTTCGCAGCCTGCAAAACCGCCTTTCCGGTTATTTACCACATTCACCTAATTGTGAACCTACAACGCACAATGCACAATACGACCCTTTATCTATTTAGAATAAGCAAACAATTATATCGAGATGGACGTAAGTCATGGTGCTGTTATTGTCCTTACAATTATTTTTTTTAAACTAACAATTACATTCTTCCAAACATATTTCTATTTCTTGCGAAAATACTATCTTCCCAAGTTCACATATAGTTGGAGGCAAGGGGGGGGGGATATATCCCCCATATCGCCCCCTTACCTACGCCACTGTTTATCTAAGTAAAAGACTAGAAAACGAGAAGAAAGGTTCGAATACAACTTGTAAAGAATTGAACAAGATTTAAAATTGTGTATTTACTTTACCTCAAATATCAATATTTAATAGCACTTTTGAAGTTAGCACACATGAAGTAGCACACATGTGATAATTAAATACATATTTACTCGAGAAGTTCTTTTTCTTATCTTTATTTAATTTTGTGCTTAATTCTTAATACATTTACTTGTTTTCACTTTCCGAATCTCATGCATGACATCAGATTCAAAATCTCTGTTCAAAAATGTATATTCCAAAATTGTGCAATGGTTGCGCAACAGATGCCTCAAAGGAAGCACGGAATTCCCAGAGATTCTCTAAAGTAAATAGCGGGTCAAAATAGGCACGAGTAAGGCTTTCCGTTTGAGCAGAGATGATAGACGTAATCACCGCCATCCAAACAAACAATGGCAGTTTCTTTTTTATTGATAAATACACCAAAAATCGTTGACATGTATCCTGTTTGTTATGCAACCTTGCGTGTTTTTTTAAAATCTTTATGCAAAAAAAAAAATCGTTGCGCGTCACCTGGCTTGCTGGGTAGGGTTGAATGCAGATATCCTATTTTCTGGATACCATACTGTCCTAGAAGTAATTCGATACAACTCCAAAGAAAACTACCATAATTTTGTTCATACCAAAAGTGATGCACTATTTAAATCTAAATAAATTATGCGCAGTACCCTTGATCGGGTCAGGTTACGGTGTATAGTTTCTAATCGCCACGAAGGATGATCGGAGATTCGAATCCTGCTACTGGCCATACTAGTAAGCTTTCCCTTAAGTTTCGCCAAGCAAACCAAGACAAATGTCCTCCCCCATTCTCCTACCAGAAGAGTGCTCGCTAAAAGACGTTATCGCTTAGGCATGTGACAAGATTATCAAAGAATTATATATTACAGTCAATGATTGAATAAGAAAGTTGTAAGAGGTGGGATAACTCAATAATGAAACGTCATTTCGCCATTTTATGTAGAAGATAAAGATAAAATGAATTTTATGGGCGGTAATAGTAGTATGGCTTACGTCCGTCATTTTATGTAGAACAATGATCACTTCTGGTTATATATATTTCAAGTACGAAAACAGTAAAAAAGGTTAGGTTAGTTTATCCCGGAGAAAAAAAAAACAAACTTAAATAATTGAGAGACAACACGCGTTGTTTGTAGGTGTAAAATTCATGTGCTATACAGTTCAAACAATGAGACGGAATGAAAATTGAGCACAAATAACCTGACATAGTTCTGCCAAAACAAAGGAAATATTACGTCATACAACCAAACACGATCTGACCACTAAGGGAACTCATAGTACTTTTAATTAGAGCTTTTATCACAAGTTCCGAAATTAAAAAAAAATATATATCTGTCAAAGTGGTCTGAAATAATATAAAAACATCGATTTTGTGTAGTGTATCGTTTAATTTGAGATTAGCACTACGCTACGCTGTGTAGATTACTATGATATTGATAGTACAGGGTAAAGTTTAATTTAATATTGGCAACTAAGATTATTTTGTTTTTAGTATGTTAATATATTTGTCCACTGTACACAATATTCTCAGAATGAACAAAGCGGCATAGCCAACTTCTTTTGGAAATTAGAGAAATAGGCAAAAACGTAGATCATCTCAGCAACACTTCTATTTTGCACGATTTCTTTATAAAGAAGAGGCATTAGCAAACTTAAGGAAGAATACTTCTGTCAACTTGTGTCTTCTTCGTAGTACAATTGAGTTCGAAACCCACTCACCTGCGTCATTTTTATTTAGATTTTTCCCAAACGCTAAAAAGTCAGTGACGAGTTTACAATAATAGGATGTTAAAGGAAGATGCACCGTAAAGAAACAGTACAATTTCGTTTACAATTCATTTTTTTTTAAATACACCTCTAACGAGTCAACATATCACAATTTATTGCTTATTTTCCAGGGATTCTGCCAGAAAACCACCCAAAAGGGGAGTTGTCACCTCTTCAAATTGTCGAGAGGTCCAAACTCAAAAATTTTTTATTGTTCAAAATCTATAGAAATCCTACAAAATTACCCCCTCACAACTTTGCCTTTACACCACCAAACTGAAAGCCCTGGCAGAATCACTGATACTTTCTTCACTTCCGATTAATTTAAACATTTTTTGTACACACAACTTGCAGTATCAATATGTGCTCTTGATAGCCTAGAAAAGAAGTATAGGAAAAAAAGCTTTTGTGCGGGTGGGAAGTAGTCTCGATTATAGCATTTTGGTTTAACGAAGAGAGCTACACATTAAAAAACTATAGATTCGTCACTATTCTCGTTTTATATTCGAAAAGTTAGACTCGGGATCTGTAAACAGGAGTTTACTAGTACACATTTTTAAACGATAAATGTGTACACGTAGCGTTTAAATAGTATTCCTGAACAGTAGCGTAACTAGGGGCGTGTGGGCCTCCCCGCAATAAACCATACTGAACTTCGAAATTAAGCTTCGTAAGTAGGCTCCCTTCAACCGAAGCCCTCCCCACACCATTACGGGCCAGTGTTACGCCAGTGTTCATGAAAAAACTAAAGGCGCAACAGGAGTTCAAAAGAATGATAACATTTCATGTATACCTGGATATAATATGAATTCCTTCACTCTCTGAACAGTCTTAGCATATACGTTAAATATTCGACCAATAAGTTATATGAATGTTGAGGATGAGCGCAATGTAAGGATATTCTAAGGATACCTTACGAATATTTTTAAGATATTTCTCTTTCGGAATATTCTCAGACAATTCTAGGAATATTTCCGAACTATCAACCTAGAATATGCTATTTAATATTCCCAGAAGCGTATTCTAGGATTCATTCCTATTTTTTTCTTTGATTTTCTGGAACGTTCTACGCATTTTGAGGATAAAACGGGATATTTTTTTACAGTGTAGATGTCCCAAGGTTTCTGCTAGTCCCAGCAATGGAATGCTGAAAGTTTAACAGGAATAGAGTACCAGTATACTTTCCCCGTAAGATATACTCACTAAAGAACATCATTGGTCATGCTTGTGAGCGACGAACTTAGGCTACAGATCAGAATTAATGTAGAAACATTAGCGACGAACTATAGTAAAGAAACATAAGCGATTTTGAAAAAAAAAGCATAATTAAAGTACATAATGAATTTCAAACTTATAGATCAATTTATTTTCGTTTGTCGAACTTTTCTTTATACATATATATTTCCAATCTATTGAAACTAAATTTCACGATTGTACTTGACTTATAATAGTACACTTTCCTTTTTCTTCTTCGAATGCGAAAATAACGTAATGGAAAAAACTGACAATAGCAACGGTTTATAATTTTACAATGAAAATTGAAGATCAAAAATTACGGTATTTGTGAAAGATTAAGAAGGTACATACGCAAACACACAAACAGAAGTTCTAAGTAAACACAATACGAAATTTTCAGTGTTCCAAAGAAAACATCTTCTTCCTTGATTTCATTGCACGATAAACTATGACTTTAACTCAGGCCTTTGTTTACAAGTTGTAAATATGAATGATGTGTGATGCATTAATTTAGAAGTTAGTCTTTGAACCAAATATTTGGCCTTATATCACAAATAGGAAAGGCATTGCACAGTGATACTGTGCGGTTGACTTGGCATTAAGCCATTGAGTCTTCTTTGATTTTCCTTGGATTAAAGGATGTTTTAAGTTGTTGTTTCATTTAAAATCGCGACACAGTTGTTTTGTAAATATGGAAGTCTTCAATACGAGAGCCATGAAGCACAAGAGGATGGAACATTTTTATTGCACAGGAGGAAGCTTAATTGCAGAGGAGGAAGCTTAATTGCACAGGAGGAAGCTTAATTGCACAGGAGGAAGCCTTTGTTGATCACAGAAAGCCTTTTTCAGGCAGATGAAGTCTTGGTCTTTAGCACGAGAACCTTAATTGCACAGGAGGAAGCCTTTGTTGATCACAGAAAACCTTTTGCGGGCAGAGTAAATCTTGGTCTTTATCACGAGATTGATACAACTTTCTTTCTTTTTGTTTTTATGGTTAACTATTTATCGACTGTTGGTATACAAATTGATTATTTCTCTTTCCCACCAATTCATTTATTCAATAATCCATTTTCTCATAAGCAAATTAGTCACATAGCTCAATATAATCTGAGACTACAAAGGCGGTTGCCTATTGAACAGTTTATTGCTCTATACTTTTGAATTAGTTGCACTATGCTTTTATATTATCCAACATCAACATTGTCTGTCATATTCGTCTGGTTGCCTGAATGTTTCTCACTAGCTTCAAATACCATTTTAATAATGTAGTTTTCACAAAGGAAATTAGTATTTTTAACTTCAATAAAAGAATCGTAGTGCACAATTTCACTGTCTACTTACTGTTAGTAACATCAAACTGTCTTTACTGTAAGCAGCACTTCACCTTATTCACTTTTCAATTGCAATATTAATAATTAGAATATCCATCATTTCAGCAACAATTGTTAAGGTACTGAAGGATAATATATCACATAGATTTCGTCTGTACAAGCAGGAATAACTTCCTTATAATTCTCACTTTGAAGAACTTGTTTCTCGCTGATCAAATCTCCAGTAAATCTTTCAAAATGCATACGGCAGTCACATCTTCTACACTTCTTTGAAGTGTTTTAGTCATTTCACAAGGTTTTTGCTTCCAAATGAAGAACATGAATGTATTTTGGATTCAGTTCAAGTATCTTGATGTAGTTCGTTGCTTTTCTTTTTGTATGTAGTAACCCAAAAAACAGGGGAATGGATGAGGTTGATACTGGACCACATGGCTGGACACCAAGAAACAAATAACAGAGAAACATAACGTAATTCCTTACACGATGTAATCAGCTCACTTTTGTTTTTCAATAGTTCTCATTTTTCTAAAGACTTGTCCTCGTAGTCACTTAACTGTAAGAGGAGATCGAGGGATGAGATTCCTCATTGAATTATGATACTTCCAAAGATATCCATTCAAAGAGTACTGCCATGTTCTCTCCTCTCAGTGAAGGTAAGATTATCAAAAGACAATTAAAGGTGTATGATTGAAAAAAAGGGATACAATCAACAATAGAGTTGACAAATGGTAGTTTAATGGAAAGAGAAAGAAATAAGTGACTTGGACAAGGGAATGGTTATAGAAAATCTATGTACGGCGTTTTGTTTCTCTTTGTGGTCCTCACAAACTTTTGAAGAGATTCAATCAGCAAGAAATAAGGTCATACAATAACGTAACATATCCAAATTTATCGGACATTCTTAGTTCCAAAACTGCTTTGCTGCAACGTACGCTGTGTAACTGACACTAACTGTTACCAATATATTGGTTACATTGAACACACTATGTTTGCTCCTTCCTAGAACAAGGAGATCTGTTTCTTGTTTCCAATCACGAACATGACGCACAAGTTTTTTGTTACTCTCTCTCTGAAAGTTGCTTATTAACGAATCTTGTCTCTTGTAAAAATATAGTCCTGCTCCACACATTCCAACAGCAGCGAGAGAAGCACCAACGGATATATTTTTGAGGTAGCGACAAGATATTATTGACAATGTACTAAAACACATGGACGTATATTTGATGTAATTCAAATAATTAAGATCACTGATAACATATTGTTTCAACTTATGTGGCTCAATTGCAATGACATCGAACAAATTAGAATTGGCTGCTTTATATAGGGTAAATTTATATTTTCCTAAAGGATCATCGATATAACCTAATGATATGTACTTGACTAATTTCATTGGCTTCTTAGGATCATAACAAAGTAACACTGTATCGCTATACGAGTTTGCAGAGTCAGATGTTGAAATATCTTCTTCGCGAATTCCTTCCATAATTGTAAACGACTGAACCTTTCTTAAGATTTCCTTTCTTTTGCCATTGCGAAATTTATATTTTAATTTGTATTCCGGGACCGAGTCAGAAAAATTAATTTTTACTTCCTCTGGTGATAATTTTTCACAGCTTGCTTTATTTCTGAATTTATTTGCCAGGCCCTTTAACCATTTCACAAGCTTGCAAGTCGATTTTTCTCCGTGTTTTGTTAGTTCCTCCTGTGCGCTTCCTTTAGTTGTCTGTGCACTTTTGTGCTCATGGTCTGTAGTCGACCGTGAAGTGTCATGATTCCATGACTCTGGTTGCGATGTGTTTACGATTTCTTCAACATGTGCCATATTACAATCATCATTTTTCGGGTTCTGGCTTTCAAGACTGCCATGAAACGAACCAGTCGTATTTAAGATTGAAGTTGTGTTTCCGCTTGCCATATTTCTCTTGCTTTGTCTCAGAGCGAACGCCAAATCAACCTACTATAACTTTAAACCTTTCGGTTAATGAAAAATAGTAATTGCCAGGCAACCCATACTTTCTGGAACAAAAAAACCATGGCTGCGCAGTGTTGAAATTATAAACAATGAAAATAATATTGGAAATAAATCTTTTTTCACACGAATTTCTTTCCCTTCATTAGTAATTATACAATTTATGTTACTGTAATTTATATACTACACAAGTACATAATCAGCGCGGTCATGTAAATTCTTAAATTTATCGCTGTAAAAAGATCTATTCTTCTACACTTTAACTATACCTTTTCCCAGTGGCGATCGGTGGTTGTTGCCACTGGGTGTTGCACTCAGGCCGGCCGCGCCAGACACAAAGAGGTCAAGAAAAATTAGGGAAGGGCTTGAGCTTACGAAATATATGTATTGGGGTAAGGAAAGCACAAGCAGCTGTGGGCCTGGACTTTCACTATGTGTAAGAGGATTGGGTAGGTAATCAGTCACAATCAATCAACGTAAAGTGAATACGTCAATAATTATGTAACATAAACACAAACGAAGAAGTGACCAGATTTTCAATTAAAGGGACGTTAAATCAATTAGTTACGATTTTGAGAAAACTTAGAAAAAAATGTCGTAGCTATAATATTGAGAATAGAATTTGATAGTTTGTCACAATGTTTCGTGACTAGAAATTTATGTAACTGTTACTGGTATTGTAAATATCCGTTTTAGAAACTTTGAAGATTCACCAAAACATTTTCTCCAAGCTATTTTGAACGATAAAGTCCAACAAGCCCACAGCTTCTGACACTGATCGAAATTCTTCTGCCGAGTGGATTGAAGACAGAGATTTTCATTGTCAAGAAAATGTGTAAATTGAACATAATTTCTCCACAGTTCGTTTTGGAAAACTCCAAAAGTAACTCGGAAATTTCTCTGGAGTAAACAGCGTGGCTGCCATAACGTGCCATGTGGATGTAAAGTGGGATTTTGGTTCGCAAGTAAGCAGATCGCTTAATTCCTTTGCTTCTCTTATCCCTTCCATTCTTTCACTCTTTCTCCTCTTTGATACCGTGTTTGTATTTTCTGTTGTTTCACTCGAATCATCAAGCTTGTCTTTAATATGCGTAATATTTGTTTCAAAGCAAAGTGGAAAATAGCCTTTTGTGCCAAGGAAGTGTCAATTTCTCCATTCTGAAGTAGATTAAACAAAATTTCCACAAGAAGCATTATTTCACTAAAAAAAGAAAGAAAGCTAGAAATTAAAATAGCTGCTAATAAGTGTTTTCTTGAGTATTTCAGAGCGATGGATTGTGTTTGAATTTTTCTCTTCCTCCATCTTCCCTATCTTATTCATGCATTGAATAATATCCTCGTTATGTTTAAAGAGAGTATTTACGCTTCTGAACAGGAAGTTCCAATAAGAGGGCTCCTCGCTCCACCCCTCCACTTTTAACATTGCTCAAAATATTTCTAAATCTAAGAGATCGAAATCGTGTCGATTGATGAGTGCTGAGACTTCAATGAAATAATGACATCATAATCTTTGAAAACGTACCACTCATCAATGGACAAGGTCTCGAGATCGCAGTCCATCGTATTTCATGTTAATTTGTACGCTCTAGTGGGCTATGAGCTTACATTTTGATAGTGCTATTAATTTTTGAAATATTTTGAAAAATATTTAAAATTGGGAGGGGGAAGAGAAAAGTACACACACCTTGCAAATTTGAGAAAAAATATTACCCTTCTATTTATAAAAGCAGCTTTCCTCATAAATATATTCACTTGATGAGCGTAACAATGTATA
>JAGDQP010072532.1:0-10497 GCA_022664845.1 Lepisma saccharinum | reverse complement strand
TTAGTTTTTAGTTTTAATAAAGGAAACCAAGTTTTAAATTGCTCCTATCCGTACTGAGGCGAGGATTGTTTGATACGATAAAACAGACTTTTTTCAATTTCTCACACCTGTTCTTACTTCGAAGACATCTTTGTTTTCCACAATTTCCTACACACATTCCAGCTTTGATCCTTTTTTTTACTAAAAACAGATTCTTTTACGTTTAGCATTCTTTTTGATGATGTTTAGAGATTAAAACACGCTGGAGAAAATGTTAAACAATCTTTAGAGTTTTTTAGTCATACACATTTTGATTGTACTATCTCTTAATGTCACTGACATATTTCAGTTACATTTTAAACAAGTGGTTTTCTGTTTAATATACATTACACTTATATATTTAAAGAAAGCTCATTACTAATAAAACCAAATGCGTGAAAGTAACCATAAGAAAACATGTGAAAACAGAATCTAAATTCTGACAGTCAAGGGAAATTAATTTTGTTTTATTCAAAATATTGGCCATCGGCTTCTACACATTTCGCCCATCTTTCAGGTAATTGATGCATACCATGCCAGAAAAACTGCTTGTCTTTTGCGGCAAACCATTCGTCGAGCCATTTTCCAACGTCTTCGAAATTGCTGAAGTGCTGCTCTGCGAGCGCGTGCCGCATTGATGCGAAGAGGTGATAGTCAGATGGCACCAGGTCTGGGGAGTACGGTGGGTGCGGAAGGATGTCCCATCCAAGCGATTTCAAGGTATATTTCACTGGTTTTGCTGTGTGAGACGGCGCATTGTCGTGTAACACAATCACTTCCTTTCACATTGAAATCACCACTTTTAAATTGTCGAAACCATGTCTCACGTGTTCTAATCGATGGAGCGTGTTCACCATATGTTTCTACCAGTACACGATGACTTTCAACAGCCTTTTTCTTTTGATTAAATAAGAAAAGCAATGCGTGCCGCAAATGTTCTTTTTCAGGCACAAACTTCGACATGATCACTGAACGATAAAACAAAGACGCTAGTGTTTGGCGGACTTAACTTGTGTGTGTTTCTAGTTTAATGTCAGACGAATAAAATGTCGTATGTGTCAAATGAATACGCTGCGTACTTTTCGCTGGCGCCATCTCTTAGGTAAACCGGAAACTACTTATGTATACACCTGGTATAAAAAAGGTTTAACTGATTTTTTTATTATTATTATTATTTTATTTCAGGTCCGGTCTATCTTGACTGACAACTTCCTAATTTGATTCAGATTGAATTGTGATTAATGTCCTAAACAAGCTGGTGAGCTTTTAAGGACGGATCTACAGTTTTAAAGTAAAGTGGTCTGGGAATCACACTACTCAATAAGACTCCAGCGGGAACTGAACCCGTGACCCATCCTAATTTGATGGGTTGCCAGGAGTTACATACAAAACAAGATTATAGATCGTACTTCTGCATATCTCATAAAAACACATATAGACGTCTTGTTAATCGTTATTGCTCACTTTCCAGAAGATTTCTCGTATCATTCCCTAATTCCGTAAAAGAAAAGTAATTATAAGTCATGAAGGTAAAGACGACCTATGCCAAAGATGCCTAAAAGCCGTAAAATCAACGAAACCAAGACAATTTTTCAGCAAAGTGCAACATAAACTTTCGTCTTGGTGATGCGAGTGCAACGTCTGTCGATTTCCTCGCTTAACACCCTGTATATAATGATACCCTTGGTAAGTTTTAGGTGCGACTTTTTGTCCTTATCAAGAACGTTGACTCTAACCACAAGACCTACCATACTATTAACATGACGCCCGGGCAGTATACATATTAGCATACGATGCAGCTAAAGCGGTCTTCCTTCTCACCCTATCTTGGCTTGATGTTAGATTAGTTTTTTTTTTTTATTACACATCCGTTCGTTTAAGTTTTGATCCACTTAGAACACCTGATGATGTAGATGTTTTGGTATCCGCAATAGGTATTGATTGAATTTATGGATTTTAGACATTTATGGCTTAGTCTGGGATAGTGTAAGGGAAAGGATTCGAATATGGTTTGAATTTAAGGTACCATCCCGACATTTGTTTTGTGGTTTAAAAAATCTGGCATAATTTTAGTCAGGATGGTCGGCCGCTGATATCGAATCACAAAATGGGAAGCCAACACTCTACCAACGTACGTTCCCTCGCTAGTATGTATCGATAAGCTTGCAACTGATTGTGAGTTTAGGTTTTAGCATCGTAAATATACATTTAACTTAAGGCAATCACGTCAAATAATTCGCATACTGTATACATAGTTAAGTCTTTCCGGATGTTCTTAAGAGAGAAAATTTCTTTTGTGGAATGCCTACCAGAGGTTTTGAGAAAGAACTGGGTAGCAGCAAGAAGTACATATTTCAATTTCTTTTTTTGATATGTTGAGGAAAGTTCAAATCAACACGATTCTTACGCAGCAATCTATGGCACTATACCATATCGACTACGTGTGTGCTTTTTAAGGCATATTTTAAACCAATGTATATACTGGGGGCACGTGGAAGGATTTTCTCTTAAAATATCCATACATTGAAACTTCGGAAAACGTTTAGTCTAACGAACAGCTTTTGGTCGAACTGAGCGATATTTGTACAATTCTGGGACTTACTAATACCCTTACGTAGTATTATTTCAGTAACAGCCCCTCAAAACATTATGTTTCCACTTCCTTTAAATATCGCCGATTTGTATAATTAGCGATTGGATTTACTGTATTGTTATAGAGGACTACATTACCGATATATGAGTGGGCCGTCGTGGCTCAGTTCTTAAGAGCGCTCACCTCTGGTGCTAAGGATCGTCGGTTCGATCCCTGCTCATGCTATGTGTGCTTTCTGGTGGACAAACACCGTGTGCGTGGATTTTCTCGGTGTGCTCCCGTTTCCTCTCCCTTTCCTCATTCTACCAATTCATCCCATCATCATCCATTCGGCTTGAACCGAAAGTTGCCTAAAGGCTTTAAAAATAAATTCAAATGAGCGATCTTTGAGAATAAAATAGAATAGAAAATGTGCTTACCCGAGTAGTGTCAGGCATATCTGTTATCACTCCATCTGTTAATATTAACAAAATAAAATAATTGGATCCATCACGATACGATGCAGCAAATCTGGCAACGTGATTTATGACAGGTGCAAAGTTTGTTGGGCCATACAGTTGAATTTGCCGGATACAAGTCCTATATGCTTCTAAAACCCCTGTAAAATAAGTTAAAAATAAAACTTCAGAAAACAAATGTAAAGTATGATTTGAAAACTGGACAATAACAAAAGCGGTAAATACATACACTTAATTAAGGGTAAGGATCGTCAACACAGGATTGGGAGGAACATGCATGTGAATGGTGAGAATAAGCGGAACTCTTAAATTTATACTAATAGGCTCGTTGGTTAAGTGATTTAATACATCCTTATCCTTTAAACATGGTTTCCGTCCTGTAGAGCTCCTCCCTCAATCTCAAGGAAGAGGAATGACCAGCTGGCCTTCTATTTCATTTTCAAGAATAAATACAATGGATATATGAAAAGCTTTTGGTCCGAACACAATCCTCTCACTATTCATGCATGTTTTGAAGTACAACGTAACATGATATTTTATATACAGGGTGTTGCAAAACAATACCGACAAAACCACCCATCTCACGAGATTCCTGACATGAAAATAAGGCCATCCAGGGTACACAGATGCTTCGTTTCGGTGCTATAGGCTGCCGAAAGTGTGAGAAAATGAAAAATCCAGCTTCATATTTGCAATACAATTAACAGTAGAACTGAGACGGCATGGTACGCTCAGTCCAAACCTGCTCTATCTAAAAATGCATGCTCCAAAACTGTGAAACGGGTGAGTACGAAATTTCATAAAGGAAGAAGGAGATTCCCTGAAATTCTCTCAAGTAAAGGTGGGTCGAAATAAGCATGAATGATACTATCTTCCAGCAAGTAACAATAATTCGTTTGCGGCAAGTCGATATATTGAACTGATTTTCTCTGCAGGACGATTATTTTAAAAAAAAGATCGTAGTTGCATAACAGACAGAAGTAAATTACACACATTTCAACGAACATTTCGTGTAATGTTTACCAGTAAAATAAAATAGTATTGCCCAGTTGCATGGCAGTGATTACGTTTAAATATCTGTCTTCACATCGAAAGTCGTCTTATTCGTGCTTATTGCAAATATGAAGTTCTAATGTTCATTTCCCCACATTTTCGACAGCTTCTAGTACCGAAACGAAGCATTTGTGCACCCTCAACGGTCTATACTTTTTATTTTTATGTCAGGAATCTTGTGCAACATCCTGTATAGCTTAGGAAATAGGTCTATATCTAAGTTTTTTTGTTTTTATTCCACACGTGTTTGAATGACCAGTTTGCGCAACAGAAGCTGAAGAGAGTAGATCGAGCCGTGAATGAAAACTGTCGCCAGCAGAGATGCATACAGATATGGTGAACACATTGCAGGAGACTGTTCTCTCATACAGTACTGTTACAAGTTAGGTGACTGAATTAAAATGTGGAAGGACACTGCTTAAAGATGAAACCATGTCTGGAAGATAAACAACAACAGATGTGGATCTCTGCGGAAATTGATTGAAGACAACCCACGAATTTCAGACAGACATATTCAGTAAGGCAATTCTCGTGAAGTCTGAAGAGAATGGGGATCATTATTTTGACTGAAATAAAATGGGAGCATCCCTCTTCACCCACTCCTGAAAAGTTCAAGGCAGCAAAGTGAGCAGGAAAGATAACGGCTAGCGTTTTCTGGGATTCCGAAAGGGTGATAATAGTTATTTGCCCAAAGGATACACAATAACACATGATTAGAACGCGCAACTGCTGCAACAAATGCGGGAAAAAATGAAAGCGAAACAACCTGGTACCGTCAAAGACGATGCTCTTTCAAAATGCGCCCGCCAACAAGGTCAAATTTCACATATGACGAAGACCAGTGTTCAATTTGTTATAAATTGCCAAGGGGGGGGGGATTCTACAACTACTAGTTTCTTGTCAGTTTTCACTTACTACCTGTTTAGGTAGAAATACAAAGATTTTATCCCTGGTAGGGATGATATTCGGAATCAACAACCGGGGATGAAATTCTGGGGTATCAGAGAAAATCCCCGGCATCCCCCACAACAAATCGAACACTGCTTCGGACACTTTTCTGTTTCCGAACCTCGAAAAGGACTTGAAAGATTGTCACTTCAGCGATGCTACTGATGACGTTTTCAGTGCTGTGGTATTTCTTTCAGTAAAACAACACACTTCTATAAAAAAAAGTATACAATTCTTTAGGAAACCTTACGTTAAGTGTGTATATGTCAGCGATGGTTATGTAGAAAAAACTGCCATTTGGCCAGATTCCGTCTGTGTTTGACCGGAAACTCCGTACATCCCACATACTGACAGACTGAAAAATTCCAACACCAAAGTTATAGACAGACATTATTGAGGAAACACTTACATCCAATATACGGTAGTCACCTTTCGTTTAAGACAATTCGGGAGATGTTAAAATATAAACAAGAAAAAGGAACAAATAAGTAGAGTTACATCCTTTAATATTTCTATTACGAAAAAAAAAAAGACGAGGAAGGAAGAAAGAATAAACTTAATGTTGCGTAACGTAACTAATTAACAGAAAAAAGAGAGTTGCTTCGAACAGTATTGCAAGCAAGTCCAATATAGGCATAAAGTTTTCCGCTTTGTTAAACACTCGACAAAAAGCAACAGTACCATGTCAATCAAGCTACAGGAAAACCCTTTGTTCATCATTTCATTACATATCAACAAGAACAAGAGCGAAAAATAAATAATGAAATATTTTCTTAAGTCTCATGATATTCTGGACAGTGAAATTCCGCTTAGTGGACGCTTTAAAAGCCTGAAGTAATTAGTTTTGATCTCCATTTCCGCAACTTTGGCTCAGGCCATCTTATATGAAATACAAGGTAACCAAAAAGTTTTTGCCGTTCTAGAGCAGGTGATCAACAAAAAGCAATACAGTGGACGGTACGTACCTTTAGGTTTCGAAGTAAGCTCCATCAGCATCCAATACCTTTTGCCAACGTTCCTGAAGCTGCACAATACCCTGAGAGTAAAAGTCGGCGGTCTTCGAGGCAAAGAATTCCGTGAGTGTGTTCCGCAGGTCTCCCTCAATGGCGAGGGATCTCCCACGGAGGTGGTTGTCGAGGGAATGAAACAGGTGGTAATCTGTTGGCACAAGGTCCGGTGAATATGGTGCATAGCACAGTGTCTCCCCAAGTTGCTGAAGGGTCTCCCGGGTCCTCTTTGCCACACGTGGTTTGGCATTGTCGTTGAGGAACAGTAAGCCGGTTCCTTCTGTCGCACTGCACGGTGCACTCTTTGCAATTGCTGTGAGTAGAGGTCAGCAGTGATGGACTGACCAGGTGGAAGAAGCTCGTAATGCACAACTTCGCGACAAGTGGGTGCAGAGGTGGTCTCGAGGTGTGATGAACAGGGTCACGTAGACAACCAATGTCTGGTACGCTTTGGAGTGTCATAAGAGAACCTACTTTTCATCACCAGTGAGCAAGCGATCAATTATGGGGGTGTTCAGGTGCTGAGTGAGCAAGGACAAACAGGCTGTCACTCGTTGTTCCTTGTTGGCTGCCGACAATGTGTGGGGTACCCACTTACTTAACCTGTATCACTTCCCTGTTCCATGCAGGTGCAGTCTTACTGTTTCAGCGGAAACATGGAACCTTTCTGCAAGTTCATCACACGTTAGACCACTGTCCCCCTGGATGGCTACTTTCAGGGCTTCGTCATCCAACACATGTGGTCGTCCACTGCAAGGTTCATCAGTAAGGCTCACATCTCCCGAACGGAATTTCTGGAACCAATACCTGGCGGTTCGTTCGTTCACGGCATTCTCACAAACTGCCTGGCATATGCGGCAACTTGATGCAGCAGCTGACAAGCCCACTTTGAAGTCATACAACAAGCTGCTTCGATACTTCCATTTCTCTTTTACACTAGGCGAGCTATGACTGCTGTGTGTGAGCACCGTGCTTGTATTACTGAAGGTCGATGGTCTGACTAACTCTCGATCGCTTGGCAGGTACGAGCGTCATTTCGTTGCCTCTCTGTGAATGCATGATTAACGGGACGTCGAAAACGGCAAAACTTTTTTGGTTACCTTGTATACAAAATCAGCTGGGAACTAAAGAAATTTTTGCTTCAAGTAAGTTACCAATTTATACGAGTTTCATTTTGAGATTTGGTTTATGACTTATCCGGGACGTGTAACATTCAACTGCCACATCAAGAACAATGAAGACGAACAATTAACGAATAAACTTACCTTGGACTCCAGCACAATACGGATTTTCAGGATTCATATTGACAAAGAACTCATGAGATACTCTTCCATCTGGAGGAATCCGTGCTCCGAACCCCAGCACTGGAAACATTTTATCCGAATCATAATCCTGAATAATCGTCCCCACGGACTGAATGGCCCGTTCGTATTGATTCACCACATTACTAATAAAATGCAACGAATTTGGTTGGTTTGGATTCCCATTGGATGCTAAAAATCAAAGAAAATATAGTACATTAGCAAATAAACAAAGCCAAAGTTCCTTACTGTATTAGTATTGTTAATTAACTCATCAAAGAAGTGCTCATGATTAGCATTTGGAACGATTGCACAAAATGTGTTTACAGGTCAGTGGTTTTGATATACCATTAAAAAAAAAAGTATTACGTGCACAAACAGGTAATTTTAATTTTGTTTCTTTCAACGAATAATACATACTTCCACATCTTGACTTCACTATGCCAGCTTGACCAGACTAGGATTGAACCCGAGATTCCTACGTGCAACGTCAGTACGCGAGTTAAACCACCTTGCTTGCAAACTGATATATTATGGGAATTTGCCAATTTTCAATTTCTAATCCCGTTTTTTCCCTTCTAATTGCTACAGTAGCGTGTTATTTGAGTTAACTATCACATGTACTTTCCAATATGTCTGATATTCTTGGCTTTAAGCGCTAGGAAACGTTTAGTTGTATGCAAACAGATTTTTTATTAGACATGAAAGAGTTACAATACTCCATACACAGGAAATGGATATGGAAACAGCGTAGGTACATCAAAACGAAACAACTGACAGAACAAAAATAGATGATCACTCTGATTCAAGTCTTCAGGATGAAAGGGAAAAAATTCAGCAATCTACACGAAGAACCCCCATCAAAAAGAAATAACCAAAGAAACCGTAACTCAGCTGTTCAAGCCAGAGGAAAATAAAAGAGGCAGCTCTCAATGGCCTAACGCAGTCCAATCACTGTAATGTCATCACAGAATTCAAACCGATAGGAATTCCTTTAATATGAATGAATGAAAGAATGAGAGAGGACGGAGGGAGATGGAAGGAAACTGATAATTCAAAAGGAATAGATCCCGGTGCGAAGAGGGCTGTGAAGCTTTGACTCCGACACTTTTTAAATTGTAACTGTCTCCGACCCCTTTACTTGTAATAAGTAAAAATAATAGCTCCATGTAACACGATATTTTATATACAACATTTAATTAATCTTTTCCTCACGTCTTTGTTCTTGATGCACAAGATGATTATTTTAGCGAATGCCGAGTGAATGACAGAATCAAATATACAAAAATAATCAAGTCAGCCGAATTAAAAGCACATCATTTCGCGCTAAGAGGTATTGGTGACCAGAGTTTAATAATCGAAGCACCAGGTAGACGATTGTTAGAATGCAAATTAAAATATATCTTCAAATGAAAAAAATAAAATAAATAAATAAATCGATTCAGTTTGAATTCGAATTTATTGTAAGGCCTTTAGGCAACTATGGATCAGGCTGTGTGGATGATGATGGGATGAATTGGTGGAATGAGAAAAGTGGAAGGAAACGAGAGTACCCCGAGAAAACCCACGCACACGGTGTTTGTCCACCACAAAGTCCACATGGCATGAGCAGGGATCGATCCGACAACCCCTAGCAACAAAGGTGAGCGCTCTACCAACTGAGCCACCGTGGTCCAAATCGATTCAGTATCTTTGAAATTAGAAAACTATATCACAATTACGTACCTTGAACGTTAAATATAGTTGTCAAAACCGTTAACTTAATTGACGCAACTTTCGCTATCCCCTTGATAGCTTCCTCAGTACAAAACAACTATTTTATATCTAATGATCGTTTGTTGAATGACTTTGTATAGTTTGCGAATCTAACTAAAGAATAAAAAGGTCACGAGTACGTTGAAAGACGAAGAAAAAATCTATAGATAGCGTCAGGTGCTTCCACAAATTCAAGGGTTTTCCCGTTGAGGACGGCTATAATTAATATTCGAGGCACGTAAACTGAGATACTACATTCGTTTTCCGTGCAATAATGTCTCTCTTTGGAAACACAGTTTACATTATCCAAAATAAGTCGATGACGAAAAGCTACAAGTATACAATTGCCTCGCGGGAGGTCTCCACAATAAGTAGATGCACGTTACTTTAAAGCAACGATTAACTCAGAACCCAAGGCGCCATTTCATCTAATACCCACTGACAATGGCATCTCTCTATGGGAAATCTTAATGCTGGACCATTATTACAATTTCCATTTAGTAGGAGTCGGTATATTTTTGCCAACTCCGACTCTAGCAAGTTAATAATTGTTTCCGACTCCACAGCTCTGGGTACTAATTCTAGGGATATCCCGTTAATTTAGTGGACAACATGACAAATTAGTATTTAAGAGGTCCCGTGTTCGGATTTCGTCAAGAAAAAGAGAACTTCCGGGCAAAAAAAATGAGCTTACAAGAACACTCGGGTAGTCTCTTTATGAGAAGTAGTGACGTACAGAATTTTGAATTGGATCATTATTCGAATTTCCCTCTGGATCAGACCAGAGAACTGTTAGACCTGACCTATGTAGGGCAATAGCCTATCATTACAGACGGAAAGAACTACAACATTACATGGAATAATACTTGGACATACAGAAATGTATAACAGGTATGGCGAATGAATACACAATGAACAAAACACAAAAGTAGTTCTCGTAAAAACAGTAGCTCCAACCTTACCTCGTAGATTCAAATCATGCTGTCGTGGGTCTTTATTAACGTTTTCTTAATTTTTTTTAAGTTTCATCAGGTGAACAGTTCCCACTTGGCCCTTCCCTAGAACAGTATTTATCGAGGAGCGACACTGCTTCGACATGCAAAGCTGTCTTTCAGGCTCCTCAAAAAATTGTAATGAGATGATATTACCCTAAAACAAAGATCTCTTGTATGGCAATTGTTAAAAAAAAGGAAAAAAAAAAAGCTGTTATGACCAGGATTGGAACCCAGATCCATCAGCTCTCGATCAGTTTTTTTATAACACAACTGTCAGCTGGGAGATTCGGCTTCGAATCCTTGTCGCGGAAACCATCATTTTTTTAAAAATCTTACTTCTAATCGCTGTATTCATAATATTTTTTTTTA
>JAGDQP010072531.1:0-10497 GCA_022664845.1 Lepisma saccharinum | reverse complement strand
TTTGCTTTGTGAAATGTCTTAAATTTATAATGACACTACAAACTAAAGTAGAACTTTATATTCTTTTATTTAAGAACAATGCTTCGGTTTCCCTAAAAGAAACGTTCAACGGATTTTACATTCTTCTTGACATTGCATGTTAAAGTTTTTTTAAAATATCATCTTATTGCTCCTTCAAATAGGCTCCGCCCTCGATTGCACATTGTCACACAAATCCGAAATTCTTTGTCGGAATTTTAACCCTAGCTGTCGATTCGTAGTCAGATGCGCTACCGCCTGAGCCACGGCAGTGACTAACAGAAATCAGAAACCCTTCAGTTTCCAAAAATATTTGAGCAAAAATACTTAGAAATTTGCTCTACTAATATGCAGGTTCACAATGTGAATCTCAATATAGGTTAGCGCGCACTGGTGATTAAATATTTAAGAAATGTAAATCAAATTATTAAATAGTTACTAAAATTCTTAGGTTCCGCGCACTAGGCGACGATTTGCTCAGCATCGAAACGGATTTCAAAGAAATAGATACATGTTGTCCTCTGATTTTGTATTTTGGGCCATTTATTAACTAATGACTGGACAAGTCTCGATTCCACTCTAAAATTCACAAACATCCATGCCACAGCTAGGATTCGAACCCAGGACCTTGGAGACGCTTTCTGACACTTAAGCTCACACGGTTACCTTGGTCGACTGCTCTGATTTTAAAGTGAAGGAGAAAACGCGAAAATAAAATTTATTGGGATCATTTACCGAACTTTACTATGAATTGCTTTTGTATGCTTTTCTTTTACGAAGCGTGAATAAACCACTTCACAGATTGGATGATGAATGTTCATCTCCTTTGGCGTTATTTTACAAATTTTGTCTTTACAAATTTACTTTAAATCCCTACTATATTTTTCTTTTTAAGTAGATTACGAATACAATCTATCTACTGAGATCGGTACGATACATATACTAACACGCTAGCGGCCATATTTTTTGAAGATATTTGAACCAAATTTCAATATGTTATTTCTAGAGATCAAAAATGGCCCCCAAACATATTGTTGTATATAAGGGAACCAAGAAAGTTTTGTCGCTTTTTGTGGAGGTCTGTGTTCAATTGACCCTCACACCGTGAGTTGAATGCGAATGGAGATCAGGCAAAGGTCACTTGTTGGTGTGAGTATAGCCAACATACTACCTGGTTGTGGCAGTTCAGTTACACCGTGAACGTGCGGAAGGACAGAGTGAACATGGGACTTCCACGGAGCGTCATAATGGCGTGTATGCTGTACGAGTTCAAACTGGGGTCAAACGCAGCTGCAGCGATGCGGAAGATATGCCAGGCCTTTGGTGAGGGTGTCGTGACTACGCGGATAGTGCAGCTGTGGTTTACCAAGTTTAAGGACGGTGACGAAACACTCGAAGACACACCACGTGCAGCAAGACCAACACAGGTACCAAATGAAGATCTTCAGGCAGCAATTGAGGTGAACAGTGACCAGACATGTGAGTAACTGGAACTACAATTCAGTGTGAGTGGAGAAACCATTTAGCAGCACCTCCATCAACTTGGGAAGCACTACAAGTTGGGACGATGGGTCCCACATGATTTGACTCCGGGCCAGAAGGCAACGCGAGCAGACACCTGTGTTTCTTTGCTGTCTCGTCTGAGGAAGGCGCCATTTCTGGGCAGGGTGTTGACATGTGATGAGAAGTGGGTCCTGTACGAAGCTCCACGGCGCCGTCATCATTGGTTAGCATCCCATGAACCTGTTCCAAAACAGCCGAAACCAGCACTGCACCAGAAGAAGGTCCTCCTGTATGTTTGGTGGACTGCTCGCGGCATCGTGCATCGGGAACTGCTACCAGCTGGTCAGAGCATCAATGCAACTGTGTACTGTCAGCAGTTGAGCCGTGTTCAAGAAAAAACTCAAAACTCTGGAGCCAGCACTTCTGAATCGCAAAGGGGTCCTCCTGTTACAGGACAACGCTAAGCCCCACGTGGCTAGGATGACCCAGGACACCATTCTACGCCTTGGATGGGAAACACTATTGTATCCACCATACTCCCCGGACATTGCACCGTCCGATTTTCACCTGTTCCATTCCTTGGACAATCACCTTAGAGGACGCCAGTTCAGATCCCTAGTAGGGGTACAAAATGCACTTGATACCTTCTTCGCTTCACGGCCCACCAAGTTCTACCACTATGGAATCCATGGCCTTCCAGAATTTGCAGAAGGTCGTCGATGCTGATGGGGACTATGTTTGATCTTCCAGGTACGTCTTAGGTGTCATATCGATGTTCGAAGCTGGTGGGTAAAAAAGAACAGAACTTTCTTGCTTACCTTTATAGAGTAGAGAGCTTAAACCACTGGAGCTAGCGATATGAAATTTGGCATGAAGGTACAATATCACTAGTAGGTTGCGAAAATATTACAAAATGTATCGAGAGACGCCATCTTGGTTACAAAATGGCGTACTCTAAAAATCCATTTTCCACACCGCTTGAGCTAGAGACACGAGATTTAGTATGAAGATACATGGTGACCAATAGGTTGAGAAAATATTGAAAATTGTTCGAAACGTCCCCATCTTGGATCCAAAATAACCGCCGAACCCATTGTTGTTTGGAATACCGTATACAGCTTAAACGTCTGGGACTACTGAAATGAAATTTAGTGTTAATGTACACTATCACAGGTATTTTACGAAAATGTTACATTATGTATCCAAAGACGCCATCTTGATTCCAAAATGACGGACCTAAAATCCATTTTCAACACCATTTGAGCTAGAGATACGAAATTTGGCATAAATGTTAAGAGGATATTACTAGTAGGTTAAGAAAATATTACAAAATTTTAGGAAAGTCGCCATTTTTGAACCAAAATGGCCGCCGAAAAAGTCATTTTCGACACCGTTTGAGCTAGAGAAATGAAATTTTATTATTTGAAGGTGTACCTTCACGAGTAAGTCACGACAAAATAATAAAACGTTAAAAGAGCCGCCATCTTTAATATAAAATGGTCGCCCGAAAACCCATTTTCTAAACCACTAAGGCTAGTCAAATGAAGTTTGGTATGAAGGTGTACCATGACAAGTAGGTCACAAAAAATGGTGAACAGCCCTGATTTGTGGTATATTTGTACCATGGAGGCGCAGTCCGCCAAAGAGTGTCTGGTTACGATAAAGGGAGGCGCAGCCCCACAAACTTCCATGTTGGAAGCGCAATTCCTACGGGGGGCTGGAGGCGCTGCCTCCAGCGAAGCAAAGCTAGTATATAAATATTTATAGGCTAACGGCCATAATTTTGAAGATATTTGAACGAAATTTTATAATGTTATTTCTAGGCTTAATAGCACGGCTAAGTTCATTAATGAGCAAAATCGGCCCAAGGTGGTGGTCGGGGGTTGAAATTTTGAAAAAAATATATATCAGCCCTATGGAGTTTAGAGTAAAACTTTGTCTGCATGAATTATAGTACTTTCTATGAAGTTTACCGTGGCACTAACGATTCAGGGGATGTGGGGGTATGAGTGGGGTTGGGGTTGAAATTCAAGATTTTTAAAACCACGTCTTGAGGGGTATCGTTGAAAAGCTCTTGATGAATAAGCTACAAATCAATAAATAGTTTCTCGATAGCACTCATATAAGGCGAGATTTGAATTTTTGAAAATAAAAAAAGTAAAAACTTTGAGATCTATCTCAGCCTGTAGGCCTGCCGAAAGGGATTTTCTTAAAATTGGAAAATGTATATTTTCGTAAGGGTTTTATTTATTGCAACTCTATTAAGGATGAATATTCGTTAGAAGCATGTAGGTAAAGCACTAAACTATTTTTATCAGCACGCATAAATACAATATTGAGAGCAAAATAGTGAGAGTTAGTTAATTCTTATGCTAAATTACATCCTGCTTGGGACCAATGGATCTTTGGAAGAGGCAGTGACGGGCAGCCTATGTTTCTTCCTCTTCAACTGTTGAGTGTTTGGTGTCATATCAATGGGATAATCCATTTGGAGTTCTTGCCACGTAACCAGACTATCAATGCGGATGCCTATTGTCACAAGCTTGAACGCCTATGGACTGCATTGTTGGATTAACGTTCTCCTCTGGTTAATTGGAATGGTGTGTTCATTCACGGTGATAACGCGCGCCCACACACGATAAGAAGGACCTGTGCTAAATCGAAGGATGTGGCTTAGATAAACTCTCCCATCCGGCGTTTTACCAGATCTTGCACCAACAAACTACTGTCTTTTTCGCAGCCTGCAAAACCACATTTTCGGGAAAACACTGCAAAATGAGTATGAGCGACGAACAGTGACTAAGTTTTTTGCCTCTAAAACCGGTGATTTTTTTTTCTTTCAGCGGGGGTTTCAACAATTGATTGACAGGTGTCATAGTGTTGTGGAGTCCGATGGAGACTATTTTCCTGACTACAGTAGTATTCCAGGTAAGTTATCGTTCTTTTCCTCACGGTACAAAAATACGACATTTCTTATGGGATAAGCTCATCAATACTAGCCTGCAACGATGTTCCTTGCGTTTGGCGGACGTTGGAGAACGCATTTGGATTTGGTTGACAAACTATCACCTTGAGAGAAAGTATTCGAACACCAAGATAACTTTAATTGTAAAGTAATTTAAAAAAAAAACTTTCCAGAAACGTGCTTTTCTTACATAATTCACACTAAAAAGTATATATATGATTAAAAATCAAAGCATGGGACACGCCAATTGAAGAATTTATAAAGTGACTGTGCTTTTCTTTTTAGTCATGCATAAGCAAAGTTATTTTTTACTTTTTAGTACGTATTGCTGAAGAAAAATAATATTTTTGGAAAGTTATTATTATTATTATTGGTTGTTCAAATTATAGTCTAACTTTAGTAATTAGTGGTCTAAACAAACCTACTGTAAACACTTGTTATTCCTTTAGGATTAACATTATTGACGTTAATATTGCTTTAAACTGTCGTGATTTAGTCCGTTGGTCGATTATTTTTTGTTAAACCCAGAAAACACGAGCAATGTGTATTTTATCCTTTTAAACATTATACTTTTTTCATTTTTCGTTCATGGGCTAAACCGGGACCATTGGCCTAAGCCTATCATATCCGAAGGATGATGTCTTTTTCATTTGTTGATGTGAATGCTAGAAATGTAAGTTAACACAGTGTTTATACGTCTTAAATTCGTAAGTGTTACACACACCAAGAGTACGAAATTAAAGTTTGGTTGATGTCGGTGAAATTGTTCTTCCTCTATTAGATGTCAAATAGCATTCTAAATCTGGAATTAAAAAAATATATATTTATTTTTTTATTTAAAGTACATAACTTAGATACAGAATGTGGTAGCCATTTTACACTAGGAATTAACATAGAAAAACAGCAAAAATAAAAAATAAAAAACAGAAAACCATAACTGAACAGAGACAAATACAATAGCTCGTACAAGAAAATACAATAGATGTGATATTAAGATAAGTCCTTTCACAAAGTTTCATAGAACTAATTTGTGGAAGGTAAAAGTCAGGAGGGTTGATCAGTGAGTGATAAAGTGCGGGAGCTGTGATTAGGAATTAGCTCTTTTCTAAAGATAACCTTGGAATTCTGATGATAGTCGTTAAACCTTCTGTTAGCTGTCGGAACACATAACTGAAACATTGGGAGATCATTTGGGCCGACACTACCATCAGGCCCGTAGCCAGGATTTTCGAAAGGGAGCTTTTCACTACATCGGTGAGCTTTTCAGCTCTTATTCTATGACAGGCTCAGCGAAACGAGTAAAATCAAAGCCATAGTGATTAGACCCACATCTACAATGAGGGTGTCACCCCTCCAAATCGTCGAGCAAATCCTCAACTTGAAAACCTTTACTGCTAAAAATTGAAACTTCACAAAACTCACATAATCATCCCTACTCTGACTTTACACCCCAACAAGCTGAAAATCCTAGCAGAATCCCTGTTTTGGAATGAGTTGAGAGGGGAGTGATGTACTGGAAGTTACCAAGAATCACGCGAAATAAACGTTCAAATAGGTCTAAACCATATTCAAAGAAGGATTTTATACAGTTTCGTTTGGGCAAACCTTTTCCATAAAGTGAAGGCATTTGCAAACTTAATTTTTGGAGAAAGCTTATTATTTTATTATTATTATTATTATTATGCATGTCTACTAATTAGCTTTTTAGGTGTTCCCGTAGGTATTGACGAAGGTAAACCATCACTCTCAGGAGAACGCCAAAATATACCTTAACTAAGCGCGTTTTATAACAATTCTATAACGGATGAATAGTTGAAAGTCAGGAATACTGCCTTACAGAATACTGAAAATTTCTGAGGAAACATTTTGAGATCAAAGGAAAACTTTAGTAGCAGTGGCATTTCATCAAGTGAAATTTGCAGACGTCGCTTGTCTCTATCAATTTGATTCAGAATATCCTCAACATTTACATGAGCATAGTTATGTGTCAAACCATTCAATTTCTCAGCTGTTATTGAAGAGCGAGTACAACATTTGAACATTTGATGTGCCTCAAAACTGAGAAACAACGCTCAGGCGCGCGAGTTGTAATGGGCAATGTTATTAGAATTTCCAATAGAGTGTAGACATTAGGACATAATTCCTTTAACAGTGAGGGTACTAGACTGTAAACAGCAGTACAAGGACACTTCATTAGAGAAAGTTTTTCCACTTGTTTCGGCACATTTGAAATTCGGCCTAAACAATACTATTTCTTGCAAATCATCGCTATAAAGGTCTACAGATGGAGCAATTGAAGTCTGCATCTCCTTCTATAATGCTACTTTCGCACAAGGTAACTCAATTTAAGACATTTCGTCTGATGTTTGTCAAGCAGTGGTTTGTGTTTGCTGACAAGATTATGAAGATATGGAAAATACATAACGCATCAAAAATAATCTTCCACAATTTCATTTGGCATTTTTTTTTCATTCCGAATACCTCGATAAAAAAAATAATTTAAAACTGTTACTGATTTCACTATTTGAATATAGGATAGTTCAATGTCAAGATCGGATAGAGAATTATCGATCAACAGACAGTTACTCGTGTCCGAATGGCCCACCGCACTATGCTCATATTATTCTCGACTCAAATAATCGATTCTACTGATAACATTTGGATTTTATCTGCGTGCAAATTACTGGTACCATTACTGGAAACTTCATAAGCGATTCTCGCCGAATTTTGTAAAGGAAATATGCAAGGTATTCTGAGCAAGTCTTTTGCTCATTTTTTAATATTTGACTATTTATGTACAGTGATCTGTTTGTTCTCTATCATCACGAAAATTATATGTTGCAGTTCCCCCCAGAAGCCGAAAATTTTGTATAGTTATTGCTGCTCGTTGCTTTTATTATTGTACTTTCTCAGCTTCTATTGCTTATACTCGAAAAGTTAGCTTCTGAAAGACTAGGGAAATAGCCTTGCACTGAACGCACGTGCTGTAGACAAATTGATCACCTGCTGTCGACAGTCATTGTTGATGCTCATGCACACAATACCCCTCATAGAATTTTGCGCTTTCTATTCGAAGAGAGCTCAATAGCACAGATAAGTTGTATCTCTGTGCCCTTATTCTACTCTGTGCCCAATAGTGTATTTGATCTGTTTGAGAGGTTTAGTAGTCAATGATAACTTCTAATGATACATTAGATAACTGTAACATGCGTTTGCCGTGTGAATAAGCCTTGGTCAAACTGTATGTTGCAATTAGGGAACATGTGCCCATAGATTACAGCTATCTTACCAGGACTAATTTTCATTCCGTAAGGGTGGGTTCGTGCCCGAGTGCCTACCTTCTGGCTACTACACTGACTACCATTCATTATGTTTTAAAGAAATCTATGATCGGAAAGTTTACGGCGAGGTCATTTAGTTGAAGGCTAGAAGAATATCAGTTTTGTATAGGTGAGATAAGTAAGGGCTCTATCACTGACTATACGTATGAAAAAATCATGATTTTATCCAACCTTAAAGGATTACTGTCACTAACAATGGACCAGATAGGAGAGGCATAATCAACAATCGGTAAAACACAGCTTAGGAAATAGGTTCTAAGTGCAAGCGTGTTAGTGATATCAGTGAACCTATGTATCAGACCTAGGGTTTTCGTTATTTTGGAAATGATGTAGTCAATATTATTAAGAAAGGTTAATTTACTGTCCAACGCAACGCCAAGATCATGGTACTGTTGAAACCAGGGTACGAACTGGTTGCATACTTGATATGATGACATGATATTCGTCAGACCCTGCCTGTATACCCAGTACGAGATATCATTTTTTTTATTTATTTATTTATATAAGTAATAAGTATCTCCATATTCAATATTGCAGTATCGGTATACTTCATATTTTGGTTCTGTGGACGCCCATAGGAAACAGGGAGACTCTTTTTATTCATTGTACATTTCTTCGTTTCATACATCATTGAAATTTAATTGTAATTGTTCCATCAATAATGTTTCTGCGTGAGTTGATTTTGACCACCGTTCCTTCAATGAGAGGTCAAGATTTTTTTACTTTCACAACCAAGCTGTAACCCATCTAGATCCTGCTCCCCGTGCAGTGGCTAGGTATAAAAGATTCATCACTTTGCTACGATATCGTTTGAATTTTTGCTGTATCATACTCCTGGTCGACGTTACCGAGTGTAAGTGTAATGGACTTCGCAAGGACATGGTTTTTACAGAAAAGAGATCAAGTTCCTATCTGAGCCGCCTTGGAGAATGGAAAGATGTAATGTGATGTCATCATAATTACTTTTTTCATGCTTCTGGGCGCAAAATGTCCACTTATAGTACACTTTCAATCTTCTTTACGAAACATGAGAAAATGTGCTAGCCTATAACAATATAGACAGATATTCCTTTTTTCAAAAAATGTCAAGTTTCTCGTGTCATTCTTTATTTTGTAAATGTAACCATTTCTTGGCACTGTGTGATTTTTTTTACAAGGATTTACTGTAAAGGAGGTGTTTAAGGCCGGGGCTCGCCTGGTCCAATAAGGACGGTATTATTATTGTTTCTTATATAATTGAACTTGACGAAGTTTCACGTGGTCATTACCATGGAATTCTGAATGTCTGGCAACACTAGGCGGCCTACCTTAGATGGCTGGCAATGAGTGCTCTGATGATGAAAGATAAATCCGCATAAGATTATCGTGGCAGTTAACACCGAATTTCAATTGTGGAAGTTAGCACCCGTTGCAGTTAGCACGCAATCCTTGAAATATAGATTAAAATTAAACATACTTTTTTCAACCGATAACCGTTAATCAACAAAATAAACTAAAAATCAATGTTGAAAACACATTTCTGTGCTACTGGAAACTGGGGGTACATTACCCGATCGCCAAAAACATCAACAAAATTACTCCTATGACTTCCTCCATGTTTCGTTGCTTATCAATTTGTCAAATAGGGATCATAATCCCCATTTACTAAGAATATTTCCTATTTCTGATAAAATTTGTACTTAGAATGGCGGCAGAAAACACTTGTTCAGAATTGTATGCTTTATTATAATAAGAAACCAGTGCACGTGAGAAAATCACACTGGAATTGAAAACTAAGGGCATCCAATAATTCTAAAGAAATATCTCGTTGCAATTTCAACATTTATCCCAATAAAAAATATTAATATTTATCTAAAACATTATTGTATATAACAACACAAGTTCCCAAAATCTATAACAGTGTAGCTAATAGTTGTGTTCATTGCTGTTAATTTAATAATATCCCATTTAATATGTTGAAAGCAGCATGGGATCTTTTAGGTTTCTGAAATTTCAAGGGAGGCTACAAACATCCTAGAAGTTTTCTGCCGCTTCTTGAATGTTTCATTGTGGTCATTTAATAGTCCTAAAGCGCCACGGTTGCTCAGTTGACAGAGCCCCCACTTTAAGAGAGTAGCATCGTAGGTTCGATCCCTGCTCATGCCATATGCGTTTTCTGGTGGAAAAATATTGTCTGTGTGAGCTTTCTGGAGGTTCTCCCATTTCCTAAAACTTTCCTCATTCCACCAATTCATCCCATCATCACCCATTCGATCTGAGCAACAGTTGCCTAAGATCTTACAAATAACTCAAAATGGTTCAATAGACCACAATTAACTATATGGAAAGCGCCTTGATTTCTTTGAGGATTTCGAAACTTCAATGGCGATAAATTATACAAGAATGTATTGAAAGCGGCTTCATTTCCTTTGATATTTCCTAGATTTTTAGGAGGGTAATATATCGTAGGAAATGTGTACCCACTATTGGACGCTATAACGGTCCTATTTGGATGCCAGCCTCAGCAACACAGCTTGCTAGCTTTGGTCTACGAGACAAGGTGTCGTAAAAGGTAGGTAAGAAGAAGAGACTAGGCGCTCCAGGTTCCAATCCTCATCGCCCAGAGTGGTTATCCCTCTTAAAGTAGATGGAGAAATATGAGCTACTGGTTCCAGACCTCCGAAGAGATAT
>JAGDQP010072529.1:0-10498 GCA_022664845.1 Lepisma saccharinum | reverse complement strand
AACTGTAATGACAAATTAAACTTGTCAGTCTTATAGAGGATTGTTTCTCCTGCATTTTTTTTAATCCTGCAAGTCAGATGAAAATTGAGAAAGTTATGGCAATTTTAATATAATCATGAACTTTGTCATTTTTCGTGATTTGTAGGTGGGAGATTGGTTTCAAACATTTGTAAATCGTTTTATGGGCCAAAATGAAAAACGGGGCTACAAATGTTTTCACTTGCACCATACTTTCCAGGAGTTTCAAGGAAATTTTGGTGTCTACACTTCCCTAGGTTTACTTCTTAATGGATTTAGTTTCGGACCTGGTACTATTGCGGGATCTTGGTATTCACTGAATATTGTGACCAGACCATACGCCTGTTTTTGAGTATAGTTGAAAACAATATGTTCTAAATATCATCAAGTTTTGAAATCGCCCATCCATTGGTTTAGATTTTACGGCTAAATTTTTCCTGAAAAAAAAATTAGTTCGAGAAGCACTTCGGGAACTGCCAAATTTTAAAGGAGATGAGAGGAATTAGTGACTGAAGCAGCCTCTCCCGTCAAATTCATTAGCTCGCTGAATGTCTCGCTAACACAATTTTCTGCAGAAAACATTTAACCGTAAAATATAAATAAATGCTTGGTCGTTTTTAAAACTTGATCAGTTCTTAGAACACACAATTTTCTTAACTATACTTGAAAATCATTCTTTTAGAATGTTTACTAAAAGAAAAAGCACTCAAATATGGCCCACTTTTCAGGATTACCGCCTTTTTAAAAGCATTTAGCCTTACAGCCTAAAGCAATAATTGGTCGAAAATAAAACTTGATCAAATTTTAGAAAATAGAAAGTGTCTTAACTATACTGAAAAATAATTTATTTTATTTTCCTTTTCTCGGAAATGGCGTTTAAATGTGGCGCAAACTTTTCGAAAATAAACTTCCCGATGTTGTTGCAGTAGAATTTTTGCGATAAAGTACGTAGACGTAGTTACTCAAAGTTGTAAAGAAAAAGTACGTATAATTTTACGGAAGATAAAAAAATTCCGAAATATTGGAATTATAGATTTTTCTTAGGAGTTGTCAACAATTCTGTATCCTGTACAAATCACGCAGGAATACTCTTTTGATATCACAAATTATTTACAAATATCTATCATAAAAAGGAATTACTTCGTTATATTAATTAGTTGATGCAGTAGTAGTCTAATGACAGATGTAGAGGTCGAGTAAATATTTCGCAGTTACTTCATGTATTCACTTTCGATGAATTGATGTTCAAGTGATTTAAGTACTGCTACCAAGCAGACCGAATCGAAAAGTTTTTCAAAATCTATGATTCCCAGACTTAGGCGAAGTTCATATTCTGTGTCTGTGACGGGTGAGCACGGAACTGCAGATGTCAAATCGCTGCTGATTCTGCTGAGGCGTTAATGCAAGAGCTACCCATTTTTCGAGTTTCGACGCATATCTAAGGTCCTGCAGATGATGATGAACGACCGAATGGGCGATATGGAGCTTACTGGCCAGTTGTTCAACAGTTTGCATTAGATTTACATCCACCGCTGCTCGCAGGGCATCGTTGTCCGGCTGTACTGGTCTCAGTTCTAGTGGCTTATCGGTGAAGCTGGAATCACCAGACGAAACATCTGGAACCACCTCTGTCACTTTCGCATATGCACAGTAACATAACCATAGGCAGCATTGATGTTTCAAGCTGTTGCGCTGGCTGGATGTCACTGGTGAAATTCATACATCACGACAGTACCATGGAGACTATTTTCGTGACCAACGGTAGTGTTCCAGTTATGTTATGGTTCATTCCTTCACGGTGCAAAAATACGACATTGCTTGTGGGATAAGCTGATAAGTACAAGGGATATGTTACTGTATTAGGCCCATAGGTTTTGAAATCATATTACTCCAGTTGTAAAACTGACAGGTTCCTATATAAATGTCTTCAGAAAAGTGTTTCTTGATCACTGACTATTTACATTTAGTATTTTATCTCCAAATCATTAATCTTGTAATTTTTTCCTGCAATGTTTTAACGTAGGAGTTCTGCATTTTCATTGATTTGAAAAAGGAAGAAACTGAACAATTAAAAAGGTACATATCACAAAGATTGCATTGTATTATTCTTTCTAGTCCTTGAAAGAAAGGACAAGTTTGTAATCGGTCAAGACCTTTTTGGAGCGAGCCCTATGAAGTAATATTGTTTTTTCAATTATCTCAAATGTTTCTTCCTGTTTGAACTTGATTCCATTGTGTTTTCTTGTAGTTATAAAACTTTGTTTATTAAAAGTGATGTAACAATGGAGTGAGGAATTAGAGACTGTTATGCTTCCACCTTTGTTATAATCTTATTGATAAATGTTATATAGGTCATGCACAAGAGTGAGAAGGAGTGTCTCGTAATTTATCTTCAATTGTTTTTATATTCTAAAAATACATACATGCGACTTAACAGTTGGAGACATTGATAACATATTTACAGTTTGAATATACTCAAAACATTATTCCAATGTACTTCAGTGTATCACTAGATAACGTTCAAGGGAAACAAATTATCATGCTGAGAAATATTCAGCATTCATAGTAACAATTAAAGTACTCTTTGTTCAGGGCAAGGTTCAGCCAAAGGATGCCCTACTACCCGACCTTTATCAATAATTACATAGAATAAATTCCTGTCAATTATAGTGAGCGTCTTTCGGACTCAAGGGCTGCTGCTTTAACTAACCTATGTCAATCTAATATCACATAACCAAAACATTACATAGTAATATTTAGTAGTGTACTAATGAAACTATTTGAAGAGTGTAGATGTAAAAGCATAATACAATAATGGATACAAAAAATTATCATAAAACTGTCAACGTATATAAATAGTAACGTGGATGGATGAGTAGTTAAAAACGTAAAAACAGAATAAATACACAAAATAGTAATTAACATGACGAAATGATACAATTACACAACAAACGAATAGGTCCTACACACAGAAGAGAACAAAGTGGAAAGCAGATAACGAGATAGTTAAATAAGTAGTTTTCAAAATTCATGTAGTTGAGTCAACTTAAAGTGGCGGAAAAAAGTATTGGAACAAAGCGAATTTTCCCTTAAATAAAATTACAAGTTTGTATATATACAGGTTGTTCCATTAATGCGTACAAAAAATTAAGGGTGAGTACCAGAGATCGAACTAAGAAAAAGTTGCTGAAACCGGAAATCGAATATTCAGTACTTTTGGAGCTATACCCTGCCGAATGTGTAGGAAAATGAACTTCAGAGGCTGATTATTTCGAATACGAAAAATTGGAGAATAAGCGGTTCAGAAAATATTAGAGGAAGTCACACCCGGGCTATATAAAAATGCACATTTGAAAATCCTACAAGTAGACCGCAAGGAATTACCCCAAAGGAAAAAGGGGAGTCCCCAAAATTCTTCCAACTAAAGCAGGGTAAAAAAAACTGCATAAATGAGACGACTTCTAGACAGGCAACAATAATTCGTTTACTGCATGTCCATATTTCAAGTAGATTCCGTATGCGAAGAGATTTTTAAAAATCGTGCGGGAAATAATTCAATGAACAGTTAGATTATTTGTCCCAAAAGAGACAGTGTGTCATTTCTGAGTGGAATGGCAGTGATTACGCGAACAACAGTTGCAGAGTAACGTAAAAGGTGCCCCTGGTCGGTAGGGCAGTGCGCGAGTCACGGTGCTTCGATGAAGAATCCCGACTTGGTCGTGGAACTTGTCGATATTCAGAACTGCAGAGTTTATTAAACCGAAAATTGTCCATATTGTTATTGACTAAAATATATTAGAAATGAAAAATTCAGGGCTGAATTCACAAAACATAATTGAAATTGAAAAGAATAAGGAATGTATTTCAAATCCAGTTGATAGAACGTACATAATATCTTGAAAGAATATCATAATGTGATTCTCTCTGTATTTGTAATGTTGAGAGAATCACACCTTAAATCATGAAATCGAAATCGCGAAAGATTGAATTTCTATGCAGATCCAACAGCAAGAGTTTAATTGAAGTCGGTTGTCCTACTAAACACAGGGAAACACAATTGGGTAACGGCTTGGTGGAGACTTGTAACTACAGCGCAGACATGAAATAACCACAGGGGAGACGACTCGTGTTTGTGTCCCGCTCAGGACGAACATAAGGTTTTCAGAATGTTCACGTTGTCCCTATCCCATAGTGCGAACCCTGGGATAATACATTGAACAGAGGCACTGACTGCTACCTTTTCCATTCCATTCCACTGGAGAAAATTCGCCGAGGGACAATCGTTCAGACGTAACAATGTGGAGCCTTCAGGTGCAGTTAAAATTAGAAACTAGACGTCAAATGTGGTTTATGCACGATCGAGCTCTACCTCATTTCTGTGGACAAGTTCCAATACATTTAAATGACGTACCACATTTAAATGTGGAAAGTACAACGCATTTATTTCATACAGTTTGGATTTGAATTTATTTATGATCTGTAGGCTCATTCCTTGCCAATCCCAACAAGTATTACAAGCATAGTGCTCCACAAACAAAATTCCTGATTTTCTTATTTGCAGCATAAGAATAATATTTCAACGGTTTCGTTGTCTTGTTTGTAATGTATGTGTTCAAAAGTGTGGTCAAAAGACAAAAGAATAAGATCAAGAGAATGTGACCCTCTAAAAGTACCTTAGACTATTATTATTATTTACAACTAGTAGTAATAGTATCGTTACAAATTTAGTGATAGTTTAACTAGTATCTTTTTCCTGCACCTGAAGGCTCCACATCGTTACGTCTGAACGATTATGTCCCTCGGCGAGTCTTCTAAAGTGGAATGGAATGGGAAAGGTAGCAGCAATCAGTGCCTCTGTTCAATGTATTGTCCCGACATTCACATTATGGGACACGGACAATATGAACATTCTGAAAACTATGTTCGTCCTAAGCGGGGCAAAAAAACACAAGCCGTCTTCTCTGTGGTTATTTCATGTCGGCGGTCGTAGTTACTAGTCTCCATCAAGCAATTATCCTATTGTGTTTTCCCTCTGTTGAGTAGGACAGCCAACTAATATTGAAATATTGCTATCTGCATAGAAATTAAGTCTCTCGTGATTTCCATTGCAACATTTTAAGGTGTGATTCTCTCAACCTTACAAATACAGAGAGAATCATATGATGATATTCTTACAGGATATTGTGTACTCTCTATCAACTGGATTTGAAATACATATGAACATTTCTTGTTCTTTTCAGTTTCAGGATACATTACGTTTTGTGAATTCAGCCCTCAATTTTTCATTTCTAGTACATTTCAGTTGTAACAACACACCACCCAGAATCACTAGAAATGGAGATGGAGGATGAGAAGAGTTTAACATTATCCAGATTAACATAAAATTAAATAAAAACAAAAAAAATGCAAGAAAATATTAAACACTAATCTCAACCCCAACATATCTCATGTTCACTAATTCAGGCAAATTAACTGTCGGTGAGAGGTTGGTTAAACCAACCCACAAATAAAAATTGATCGATGTGTTCATCTTGTTTATAGTTAAACAGCTTATACCTATTACTAGTTTGATTTTCAAAATGGATAATGAAAAATTTGAATTTTTCTGAGTTTTTTATAAAAGAAATAATTGCAATCCATACAATGTCTGATAACAGACTAGAAACAGACAGGCAAATAGATTATCAAACTGACTTAATCTTTGTTTCATCAAATACTTTCTTCCAACTGTAATTCTGTATAAAATGCACTAAAGTCATCTGAAAATCTGAAATCTTAATATCTGAAAATACTTAGTAACATAAAATGAAATTCTTCTTTAAACATAAATAAGCCTTTACCTTTGTGGCATGACTTCTATGTTCGAATATTTGGTTCTATGGTCACCTAATCCGAAACAACAAAAGTTAAAAAAAAAACTAATTTCTGAAATCCGAATCTCTCGAATAACGAATCTATTTTTATCAAAACTTAAAAAAAAAATAATATGATAAAACTAGAACTTTCTTAACTGATCCTACCAAAATCAACTGATCAAAGGCAAACTGAAGGAAACCACTGAAGGTCAAATTTTCCTCGTATGTATTACTGAACTCAATTAAATCTGAATTTTCGACGATCTCGGGATGCAAGTTACCTATTCCTGATTTTTCGACTTTCCTGCTATTAGGACGACTACGCAATACTTCGTGTAAGAAAATAATCCTTATTAGGAAATGAAATACTTGATATAGGAACTGGACCATTTGATTCAATTTACTAATCTGGCCTTTTTCAAGGTAACCCACATTTTTTCGTATATAACGGTTATAGAAAGCATTCACCTGTACACACATGAACACAACCACTCTACTATACTTAATATTGCATCACTACCAATACTAATTTTACTCAAAATGAAAATAATAAAGAATGGAAAGATCTTACCAATTCCAATACAACACAACTTTCCATTGCTCATCTGAGGACAAATTCTCAGTTTCGTTTCTGAATTCAAATGGAAAATCCTCACACCTGATAATATTATTATCCGAAGAAATATTCGAATACAATATCCAAGCCACAATTTTACACTGGTACGATTTGTACGTACTTAATATCAACCATACATGCATTCGACTATCCGTGTTTGAATTGCAACTTAACTGAGCATAAGACGCAAGTTCCACTAAAAATTATACTTCCTCACCTCTCGTTATACAAAATCGATGTGCTCGGTCAGACCAAAACCCCGCGTTTACAGCAAAGTATTCGGATTAAAGACTTCAGATGGCAGACAAATCGCTACAATACAATTGGTTCTGACCTTCCTCAGAGAGAGTAGATGAATTACAGCTCAGCGAGTTATTCGGAAAATGATCATTTTTTTATAATCTAAGGAGCATTTTTTTTATTTCTTATATAAAATAGATTTTGGTAACAATGAATAAAATCAAGTTGTTACACATTAGACCTCCCTAAGGAAATTTTACAAATTTATGCTCCAAAAAAAATTACATCAAATTTCAAACCAAATAATTTCAACCACCCAGAGAAACTGACAAGATTCCCCCCCAAACTCGATTCATAAAATAAAAAAAAAATCCATAATCAGTCAAATCCCATACAAACCATTAAAACCAAAAGAAAAGATAGAAGAAAGAATAACTAGAAGAAAAACAAAAAGACTGCTAAGAAGACTAAAACCATTTACATACTTACACCCATACCAAAAGACATCTATCTACATTCACTACTCAATTATGAATCGAATTCATAAAGGGAACCACATCAAGATCTCCCAAATAATAGAAATTTTGGAAAATTACAAATATTCGTGCGCAGATTAGAATATATATACACATAATGGTAAACTTAATTTATTATCCGAAGACCATTACAATAAATATAATATACAATACATACGATGAATAATGATGCTGTTAACACTATAATTATTTTCCTCATTCCTTGTACGTACAAAGTCGAGGGTTTATTTCCATTCCAGACTTTTAAATTAATTTAACCACTTGACATATGCATACCATGGAATGGCATACGTTCAGGAACTGAAACAAAACAAATAAAACCAACAGTACAAAGCATAATAAACATACACTACATAAACAAAAGCATCATTAACTATTATCTTAAAGATACATGTACAAAACAATGTCTTAATTAGACACATTCGAATCCTGTCGAGATTCACGAAATTTCTTAAGTCTACTAACATGTGACCTACGCACAATTCGTATTTTCTACATTTCTTAGCAATAACGTATTTGCTGTAAGAAATTTCTCAATTACGAATGGTCCTTCATACTGGAACGCAAGACTTTTAGTGAATTTATCAGCAAGATTAGATTTAAGCTGTCGCTTGATGAGAACTTTCTCTCCGACTTGATAGCTTACAGAATTTCTTAACTGATTATACATTTTCTGTCTACGTAGCCAAGCATGCTCCATATTCCGATTAGCTTGAGCCCAAATATCCGGTGAGTGATTTTCTCCTTTGACTAAGTCAATTTCCCACACTACATCAAGTGGGTCATTCACGTTAAAATTATAAATCAAACTGAATGGACTACACTTAGTTTCGGTATGAACAGAAGAGTTGATAGAAAATTCTATAGAGAACAAATATTTAAGCCATTCCGTTTGCTTTCCATTGCAAAAAATACGAAGTCCCTGTTTTACAGTAGAAATAAAACGTTCCGAAGCGTTCCTAGCTGGATGAAAAGACGAACATCTTACATCACGTATCCCCAATTTATATAAGAAATCTCTAAATAACGCAGATGTAAAAATGTTTGCATTATCGTGAGAAATCGCTGTACACAAAAACCTCTTCTACAAAATACTTTATACAAAATATCTGTAATAACCTTACTGGATAAAGTTCTCAAAGGTTCAAGTATTACTGTCTTGGTACAACTATCCACAATTATAATAAACCCATATCCTTTAGATGGAGTTATTTTTCCTATAATATCGATATACCACAAAGCATTAGCTTCTTTCTCTAGTTTAGAAATAAGCTGTCCTTGACGTTTCTCATTAGTACGTTTAGCTAACTGACATGGAACGCATCCGGTAACATATTGACTTATTTGCTTTGACATATAGTCCCACGTATAGCGTTCAGATATTTTTTGCAAAGTTTTCAGATAACCCAAATGACCTGAAATATCCTGTATATGATAGAACTCAATTGAATCGGCAGTTTGAAGAAGGCAAAAATGTGAAAATCTACTTCATGCCGGATTTGATATCTGGAAGGGATGGCGCATCTATACAATACACAAAGAAAGCAAAACAAACGTCAGTAAAGCCTTCAAAAAATAGGTGCGAAATAGAGATGGGCAAGACTAGCGTAGCAGCTATATTTCACTGCTACATGGATAAATTGCTATGACTGCTACAACCGATGAAAAATTGGAGTTACTGGCTTACCTATTTTTCTCCGAAGCTTGTTAATGGTAAAACACATTGTTTCCTGTTTTCTAAACAAACAGAACAGCTGGGATAACGGAACAAAATGGCAGAGAATTGTCTGCGGAGAGGACAACCATGACGTGTGAACACTACGTAATTAGTAGCGTCTGTTGCTCGTGTACGGAATTGATATAAAGAGCTCTCAGAAAGCACTGGGTATAGTTGGCTACGTGGAGTAATGGATAAGGCGTTGGTGTTGTATTGCAGTGGTCCCGGGTTCGATACCAGTTCATCGCAAGTTTTTATATTTTAAATGGTTTATGTTTTATTTATATTTTAAATAGGTTATTTGGAAATGTTATTGTTTAATTGGTTTTATAACTATTTGCATTTAACGTTTTTTGTAATATTTTTCGTTTATTCTGATTCTGTAGTCCAATTCAGATTTAATAAAATGGTAAAAAAAAATGGGTAAGGCATTGGACTTGGGATTCAGTGGTCCCGGGTTCGGTACTCCTTCACCTAGTTTTTTTTTTTATATATATAATAGAAACTCCTTTTTATTTTGTAATTTCGAAGGAAAGCTCTGGTCTTGCGATTAGACTTTATTCTTCCTTTGAGGCAGTGAAAACAGTATACACAGTAAACAGTCCATAAAATTCACATAGTTTAGAAAAAATAAACCAGCAATTTAAAGAAATGAACAAACGCTAAAAAATCGAAATTAGTTTGTTTTTTTTTTACTAAAAACGCACCTCAATTTATACCCTCTTATCATAAGGTAGAAGAAAAGAACGATAGCTAGTTATAGAATGATTTATTTGGCCTTGGAAATATTAGTTTGAAGAAGGAAACAAGGCCACTAGCGTCTCAAAACAAGGCCTATTTTCGAATGTCTGAGAAAACACGATTCAGCCGCGTGTGCAATAAAAGAGAACACCACAACTGACTTCAACGAAATTCTACGTGCCCTTGGCCACTAATTTTATTTAATTTCCTAATGCGTTTATATAATAATAATAAATCACAGCCATATTCAATCCACTACTGGATGATGCCTCTCCCCGAAGGGAGGAGTTGGTCTACTGCTCCTTCGCTGACCAGACGGGTTGGGAGAGGAGAGCTATCACTGTGATCGCCACTGTATTTTATGCACAGCAGCTCCCCAATTGTCCTCACGATGCTGGGTCAACACCGGAATCGAACCCGGGACCGCTCGCACTGAAGTCGAGCGCGCTACCGACTAGGCTAGGCAGGAGCTCAATATATATATATATATATATAATAATAATAAATCACAGCCATATTTAATCCACTAGTGGATGAGGCCTCTCCCCAAAGGGAGGAAATGGTCTACTGCTCCCACGCTGACCAGACGGGTTGGGAGAGGAGAGCCGAAGCTCTCACTGTGATCGCCACTGTCTTTTATTCACAGCAGCTCCCCAATTGTCCTCACGATGCTGGGTCAACACCGAAATTTTTGAGCCCCCACCGGGAATCGAACCCGGGACCGCTCGAACTGAAGTCGAGCGCGCTACCGACTAGGCTACGCAGGAGCTCATAT
>JAGDQP010072528.1:0-10498 GCA_022664845.1 Lepisma saccharinum | reverse complement strand
CCTGAGTGTTCTTAGGTTTACCAGGCGAAGAGAGTACCTGAATTCCCAACAACTCGCTCCTGAGTGATATTACTCATCTCTGAAGGATATGATCTCAGAACTACTCGAGACCTTGTCTGGCACATGGAAGAAGTCCTGCAAGTTGCGTATTCAGTTTAGAATCAGTCTTCTGGAGTGAATCCGCAACTTCTTCAATGCGTTTTTCCAATAGTTCAATATTGGAAGTGACCTGATCTACATTAGCCTTCATCGATGCAAAGTTAGAAGTTAACTTGTCTACACCAGCCTCAATATTTTCCCTGAAATCATTAATTTTGTGTTTCATATCAATTTCAGTTGCACAAATCCTCCTCATCAGTTTATCTTCCAATGAAAAGAGTTGACCCTTCAAATTGGTTTCGGATGAGGAAAGTTTATCCTCCAGTTTACTTTCCGATAAGGAGAGTTTCTCCTCCAGTTTCGCATCCAGTTTACTTTCTGTTGAAGAGAGTTACTCTTCCAAGTCGACTTTCAAGTTACCAATTTGACTTGAAATGTCCCCCGTCACCTGCAAAAGCTTTTTAATATCGTTCTTAGGGAGTGAGGCCTCAGCGACACTGTCCTTCGAAGGATCTTCATTGTTCACTGGTTCTCCACCTACCGGCATATCAGATTAAAAGGTTCAACGTAGCCGTGCACTAGTTATCATTAACCACGAAATTTAGATAAGCACAATTGATTTGACTGTTCCTTAATTTTTGTAGAAGCATCAAATCAAAATATAGAAAACTTTACTCCATCTGAAGTTACTTTCTCATATACATTTGAAATAACACTTCGCGGACTGAAATAGCGAAAGGTTGTGAACCTTACAGCAATACCACAGTGATGGTAAACTACCTAGTTCTTAATAAAACCCTTGACACAAGGAATATCTGGTAAAATATAATTTATTCATGCTCAAGAATAACAAACGAAATATAAAAGACAGACTGCTGAATTTCGTGGAAAGAAAAAGGTTTCCAAGAAGAATCTTTAGCACATCGAAAGTGTTTTTAAAGATACTCTTAATTTAACATATCTAAAGATAAATTAATCGTTTACAGAAATGCTCTGCCTAAGAGTAGAGACAAGAATTCACACACATCTTTCCCAAAAGATTATTTTATTTTCAATTTTCAAATAAGGTAGACATACTACACTTTAGCTCAGTTAAATAAAGTTTCCACAACGTCTGACGCATAACATTTCCTTCTACGGGAAAAGGAATGATTACTAATATATATGCCGGGTAGAAATTTACTTTGATATCCCAAAATCGTTGTCAAACATTTCGAATGTATTTTCCATTTTTATAGTTAACACAGCCTAATCTCCTATTCGATAATACAGTCGAGACATACTATAGTTGGGTTAGATATAGATTTACAGAATGAATTTCTATGAGCGAACTGCCTTACGGGTTGCGAGAAACAACGGAAGTTTGAACTTTTGTGGTAATCAAAATACAACATTGCGAACTGTTAAAATCTTACGGTTAACAAAACGAACACACTGTAGAAATTTTGTGCAATATAAACCATACTAATTTTCGAAATGAACAAAACAAATGCTGAGTGGGAAGTAACGTGAATTTGAAAAGTAGCATTAGTTATAGTGCAGTGTAAGATAAATATTCAACACATTCTGACCAATGTTTACGTGCTGTAATTTCGACTTCTAAACATAAGTGAAGTTGACTTGGGGCTCAGAGAGAGAATTGAAAAAATGTAAGATATCATCCATACAACTTGATAGTAAACCAACTCCCGATGCCTACTAAATTAAGCTGACATCATCACTTCACACATGCTTTTATTAGCAAAACGACAAAACACTGACATGCTGAAGATACACTTAACACTTACACACACTGAAGAAAAGGGGCTTAGCACCACAAGTGATTATATTAATATTTTATTTTAGAATAGCACGAAAACCGCTGCACAGCACATATATATACTTGTGAAAGTCATTTCACAGACACGAAATCCACCAAAAGATGTTCCACGGTCACTCTCTGAAGAGGAAAGAACATAGAAACTCCAAACCGCCAGCTACAGATCAGGATATTTCAGCATGCTACTTGTTACGGTCATAAAAACTGCTTCTTCAAATGGTATTTGACGAAGAGGCTGCTTACATATGCTTTAAACAATAGGCTGCATTATCAGTTTTACTTAATATATGCAATTTCGAGGGCAGTCGGTTTTCAGTGCAATCTTTCAGTAACGTCAGTCACGTTAGAACTACTGATCTGCAACAGCCGATGAGAGAAGAGAATCGAAACAGACAACAAGGACAGAAGGGTGTGTGGCTTAACCACCAAAATTCTCGACGAAAATAAATCCACATTCAGATCTTTCAAATTCTTTATGAAGATTTAAATCAAAAGAAAAATTGTTGAAGAAAATAATGCAATAAATATGCAAAGAATAATTAGGTAATAAAGTGAAGAAACAATAAGAATAAAATCCCGCCAATACGACAATGAAAGGGATGCCCTGAGTGGTACGGCTTCATGGTCATGTGGGCAAATAAAACACTTTGAAGAAAGCCGAAGACGAAAAAATATCTCCGATAAAGCACGAAGAAAAAAGAAGTCACATAAAAAGGAGAGAGGGTGAAATATTGCGACCAACCAAAAATGGATTCCTACAACTTTCAATCGGTACAGTATTCTAATAAGGAGGAGAGAATCTCAATTTAAATAATGCGCTGGAATAGTACATGCAATTAGCGTTTTAGTCTCTTTCGTTCTTTCCATTTCACATTTAAAAGATGGAGTTTTCGAATGGAAAACTTAAAGTTATTTAGTACTCTCTCCTCAGTTCATGATCTTGATACAAATAAACAATACATAATATATAAAATAATGTAGTGCTGTACTGTATTTATAGAGTACTGTATACGTACTCTACGCTATAAGTCGTAAATTAATCTAGTTCTTTGTTCTGTATCCTACAAGTTGAAAATTCTTCTGCAAAATCAATAGATTTGTTTCTGCCGAATGGCTTCTTGTAAATGAAACTTACCGACGTCTGTATTTTTCTTGGCGCGTATACTAACATTTGCTTTTTGTTCCAAAGCTCACCCGTCGGCGAAATTCATCGCACGTTGGCACTTCACTTACTGTTTTTACCACGAGCCATCACTAGATTAAACGTTAGTACCAAAACGTAATTTTAACGTTGAAAATGAACCGAAATGTCGGCCTTTTCAACGGTTTATTCCATGTTGAATAATGGTTGGGAAGAAACAGGTTGAAATCAATATGGGGACGATAAAGAAATGGGTTCAGTTGGCCAAATCAGAGCATGGTTGTTCTCTATTGGTATACACATTTAGCTGCATTTTGTTCGTTGCTTCATCATGGTATATTAAATTTCAAACAGTAAATTATCCAACCGTCTGCTGTGGGATTCGTAGCTCGAACTTTCCGCACTCGTCGTTGGTAGCTCGTTGAACACTCTTCTACGGAATTGCCTTGAGAGTCACTACTCTTCTACTATTCCTTTTATGTTCCGAAGACGTTATGTGTAGTAGGAAGAACACTCACCCACTGAAGAACACACTCGACAGACAACCTGCCTATACCACATCTCTGACGAGACTCCTCTATTTCTCTACGGTGGCACATACTTCGCCAGTGACCTATTACTTTATAATTATATAAAAAATATTGCTTGTCAATTACAGAATTTACAACATCAGTTAACAATTATCGAGTTTTTGTTATGGTTAAACTCTTGTTTACTTTTTAATATTTCATGTGTTTGACAGAAATGAATGTTAACATAAATAAATGAGATTTGTTTAATGGCACAAACAAGAATCTTAATAAACAATTCCGATTATGAGTTTTAGAACGTATTTGTTACTTTGGTTATTGACGTAGTTTAAGAAGAAACGCTTCAATGCGATATTGATTATTGTTAGTAAACGTACAGTGGACCTTATAGTACAGTAATATTGTATGTACATCACTTTGGAGTTATAATGTTGCAAATTCAAATACTAAAACTTTCCCATATGCGTCAAAATTCGGTTAGCTTCAGCTAACTAACTTTGTCGGTTGGTAGATAAGGAATCGAGATACTAGCTAGCTGACCCGTGTTCAGTTTCCTCTGTGCTATCGAATGTTTATTCATTGGTGACTTTCAAAATTGTTTAAAGAATTTTTGTTCAAAGAAAAACAAAACTTAGATTAATGACAAATAATGAAAATAGCTTACACCACAGACAATACAGTAACACATAATCGAAGTGGATTGGAAGCTTATTACCAAGGGAATGTAAAAATATACGTATATAATGTTATCTCCATATGTTATGATGACTTTTTGTTAAGTTAATGACAACAGAAAAAACGCTTAAATTACGAAGAATATAATAACTCTATAATATATACGAATACTATTCACTTATAATAAAATTGTAAAAGGAATACAAGCAATATTTATTGTTTATTTGTTTTTCGTACATATTTAGCAGATCGTATGTAAACTAGAGGAGTTATATGTATTTCGATTCCTCCTGCACAGAATGTCTGCATACTAAACTTGAATGATAAGATCCCCTGGAAAGCAATATAATGCTCAAATTACATTTATAACGATAATTTATTCAGTCATTAGTTTTCCTTAAATCCTAGTACTCTTCATTACTAGGATAAGAAAAGTTTCACTTATCTTGAGTGAATAGACGTTGTGTCCCGTAGACTTCAGACATTCATTAAAATAAAATATAATATAAATAGAGCATATTGTATTTATTTTGTAGATCTGATTAATTGGGAACCTTGAATTTGATCCAAGTATCTGGCCATTATTACTGAGATTTCCCAACCTTTTGCTAAGTCACATAAGGTTAATGCCGGGATGGCATTTTTGAAACTGTGCCCTGGACGACATCTCCCTACAGACTAGTCTTGGCGCACGAGTCAACAACTAGGGTCCACCTAGGAGTAATTGGTATGAAGCTAATTTTGGTCTCATTTGACGCAAAATCCAATCAGGATTGACACATTCTAAGTTGAGATAATGTATGCAGGGTGTTCCAAAGCTGCTGAAATTATCATAATGATTTATATACAATTACTTTATATAGAATAGCACCTTCTTCTCAATGACATCATCTTCTCGTTATTTCTTCATTAGGTTAGATGCTAGAGTTCAAAAGTCCACTGGAGAATCAAGGTCACAGTTCACCCGCCACTTCAAGCACTAACGATTAATTTAGTGTTAATGGTCAGTGCATCGTTATTGCTTCTTAGTGCACCACTTACTTACGTTAGTCCTTCGTTAGAGAAGGTTCTAGTGCCAAACCAATGGTTAGGGCCAAGTTCATGTTAAACCTCATTCATGAATTTGTACATTTAATTTGAAACACTCTCGTTAGTGCTTCCTGTTGCTAAAACGCAACCTTACGACTTCGTTAGTTCCAGACTACAAGTAAGAATGCTGGGGAGATTCTTCAGTGCTTTCATGTAGGAGATTCTGAGATGCATTCGAATTGAGTACAATTCCTACTTCTTGGCACTTTGGAAGGTAAAGACGGCCAAGCGTGGAACTAAGCATCTCACCTCGCTATTTCCTAAAGTTAGAAATTCATTAGTGTAGGCGCAAGGTACAAAATATTGTTAGCATGACAAGTTCACCTTCAAGGTAATTCACGAGTTTTATCTTTAACTTGATGGCCTAAAGACTAAATTAGTGCCAATAGTTAGTTCCTCGTTGCTGTTCCTAGTGCAAAAATTGAAACGTTAGTGTTTCATTGGTGTAGAACTGTAGATGAGAAAAGTAAAATACGGCTGAGATTGATACGTTAAAATTAGCCCCTAATTTAAAAAAAATGACAAAACGTGCAATGGTTAGTTCACCAATTCCCAACGTTGGTGCGCAATTAGAGTACGAACTTTAGACAAAAATGTTGGGAAACTTAATGTACGTTAAAATTAATTCACAACTGCGTACATTTAAGTTGATTCATTAATGTTGAAATTAGTGTTAACTGTTAGTGCAGCTTTACTGGTTGTTAGCGTCGAAAATCCAATGCTTCATTATTGTAGGCGCTAGAAGAAAGTTCATTCTAGAGCTCCAGACCAAGCACTAACGAGGCAAAATATATGTAACATTATATTTTCTTTAAACCTACTACAGTTCTATGTCCAGTGTGTTACATTATGATGAGGTATATTTCCATTACAGTTGATACTTTTTAATATTAGAAGTTATGTCTCTAAAATACTTCTTTCTCTGATGAAAATTATAAATTAATATTAATCGGAAAGTATTTAGATCTTAGTATGCATGTTACGAAATTAAAAGTATGCAGCATGAGGGTTAATTTTGATTAACAGAAATCGCTGTTTTCGAATTGAGAATTTTAAAATAATAATAATGAAACCTACTTCTAATCTTTATTGAAACAAGTATTTATTGATACATAGATTTTCCAATGAATGTGATCTCATCCTCTTATTCTATATGATACGTAACTTCAAGGGGCTCACGAAAGAAGGTGAGGTGGTTAACCGCACGCTCAGCCGTCTTTACCTTCTCAGGTGCCAAGAAGTAGGATTTGTACTCAATTTGAATCACATCTCAGTACGTCCCACATGAAGGCACTGAAGAAAACTCTACAGCATTCTTACTTGTAGTACTGGAACTGACAAAGTCGTAAGGTTGAGTTTTAGCAACAGGAAGCACTAACGAGGAACTTATGAGAGTGTTTCAAATTAAATGTACAAATTCATGAATGAGGTTTAACGTGAACTTGGATCTAACCATTGGTTTGGCACTAGAACCTTCTCTAACGAAGGACTATCGTAAGAAAGTGGTGCACTAAGAAGCAATAACAATGCACTAACCATTAACTCAAAATTAATCGTTAGTGCTTGAAGTGGCGGGTGAACTGTGACCTTGATTCTCCAATGGTTTGTTGAATTTTATCATCTACTCTAATAAAGAAATAACGAGAAGATTATGTTATTGTAAACACTAACGATGCACTAATGATTGCACTAACGATACTATATCGTTAGTATCTCAAGTTAAAGTTATTCACTCGAGAATTAAGTTGAACGTGAATCTGGCTCCAACATGATTTTTTACTCTAGCAATTCCTCTAATAGAGCACTAACGTTAGGAAGTGGTGCATCCAGAAACACCAACGATGCACAAACATGTAAGCATTAGTACTAATTGTATCGTTAGTTCTTGAAGTGAGAGTCTTGCGTACAGTTGGCATCCGCACTTTCTTGCTTCTAACGTCTACATCAATGAAGCACTAACATTGATATTTTGCTACTAGGAACCACTAACGCTGCACTAATCATTGACACTAATTTCGTCGTTAGTGCTTCAAGTGGGAGCGATCACGGAGTTAGTGTCATAAGTTTCAACGTGCACTAATGATGAACTAAAAATCCAATATCATTGTGTGTGGAGGTGAAGAAATATTTTTTTGGTCAGGCCTCATTGACAATTTTATCTTCATATTTTACTGAAGAATCGAGCACTAACGTTAGTGTAATATGAACTACCGTGAACTAATAATAAACGTACGAACATTTTTTTGGGGGTCTGTATGCGTCAAACCTCTGTAGGTGAGGGTAATTTGAACTCGAGTTAACTGAATTTATAGTTTATTCATTGTAACTGGTTTAAGAATGAAGCACTAACATAACTATGATATAATTCGCGTTTCCATACCTCTGGGCCAGGTTGGTTAAATAATTTAAATAAATACTGTTCCATACACATTTCTTCTGTGTATTCACACAAGAATTGAGTATAGACGCTAGTGTCATAGGACTAATATTCACTTAATAACGAATGTATTTTTGGGCCAGACATATTTCAAATATCTTTGTAAACTGTTGCTATCTTGACCCCAAGTTACTCAAAACACATTTTTTTTATATTTCGCATAAAATTGAAGCAACAGTAGTGAACTAAACGTAACATGAGTTTGGCTCCGTATTGATCTAAAATTTCTTTGTGCAAATCTGTTCCCATCCACAGATTATTTCTTCATCCCGCTCAAAAATAGAACACTAACGTTACAGTCATATATATGGGTCTGCAATAGATCTCCAATATCTTTGTGGGACCCAGCAAAAATTTATTACCTATATCTTGCTTAACAATGGAACACTAACATGCGCTAATGATACACTAATGATTTCGTATATTAAGTCCAAACAGGATCTTAAATTTTTTGGGGGTAAGACCAATTTGACCTCGAGTTGGTCCTACTCAGAGTGTTTTCCTTAATCCCTTTAAGAATGAAGTACCAATGTTAGTGTGATGTGCATTAATGATGCAATAACGAACATATAAGGTTTAACGGTCGAGTGCTTTAGGGGGTGCCAATTTTTCGTCAAGTTGGCCATGGTTTTATTCGCGAGAACCTTATGGAGGACTATGGGAATGGTCAATTTTTCGTCGTTTACTGCTTACGCAGTTTTTTACTTCTGTCTCTGGTCGCATTAAAGCACTAACGTGTACTAACGAACCCATATGGTTTAACTGCCGAAAGCTTTACGGAAAGTTATGGGTGGCCAAATTGACTTCAGGTTGGCCGCCACCACAATTTTTGTATTCTCTCTTTGTTCCCATTGAAGCACTAACATTAGTGTCATGTGCACTGACGTGCACTAACGATGCACTGACTATGCTCTAGCTATCTCGTACATTTAGGTTTGCTTGAGTCCAAAATTTATTTCTGGGTAAGGCCAAATTGACGTCAAGATTGTCCCAACTATATATTTTCCCAACTATATATTTTCCCCTTTTCTCGTTTAAAATGGAACACTAGAATGACGATGCACTAACAACCATATATGGTTTTATTCTCGAGAGCCTTTCGGAGGATTATCGGGATGACCAATTTCACGTCAAGTTTACTACTTATGCAGTTTTTTTGTTTCTTTCTCTGGTCGCATTAGAGCATTAAGGTTGGGTAGCTAGTACTAACGTGCACTAACGATGCACTAACGAATGGATATTATCTCGTCCTCTGACTCCATATTGGGAGCAACTTGAAGAAGCTGTGCTGCATTCGTTTTAAACAGCCCATCATCTAACTTCATTAATTGTCTTTCTCTGGCTACATGTGATAGTAATATTAAACTTTCAGCACTCAGCATGAATATGCGTCCTTCAACGCTGGTTTTGTCTTTATGCAAATGACTTTTGGGTTGTGAAAGCTAGCACTTTTGCACATTTATAAGACCCAGAATATGAGAATAGTTATTTTCTACGGAATAGTTATTCTATTCCCATTTCCACGGAATACTAATTTCATAACTGATTTTGACTTTATCTATGGCATTTAGGCAAATTTCCTTCAGGCCGAAATAGGGTATCGGTAAATATTGAAAGAAGTTTGTAGGTACCATCCTTACAGTTCGTAAGTGTGATTTAGAAAAGAAATCAATCAGGTTGGCGGGCGCTGGAAACTATCCCATGACCTTACGATTGCTTAACTGATGTTCAACCGTTTGAGTTACGACTGTTCCGTTCCAATAACTAATCTACATTCATTTGAATCTGTCTAATATTGGCACTTCAAAAGTATGTATTAAACCACAAATCAATAAAGCCACTTTACGTTTTTGTGCACAGTATTCTGATAAGAAGGAGATAGTCTCAATTTAAATCCATGTACTGCACTAGTACATGCAAATGTTTTTTTTTATCCTTTCCTCTTCACAAAAGTGGAGTGTTCGAATTGAAAACGTTAAGTTGTTTAGTACTCTCTCCTCAGTTCATGATCTTTATAGAAATACAGTAAAGAAAGTATAATTATAAAGTAATGTTCTGCACTGTATTTATAGAGTACAGTATAACTACTCTACGCTATAGGTTATCTGCGAATCTAGTTCTTTCATCTCTGTTCTACAAGTAGAAAATTGTACAAAATCGATAGATTTGCTTCTGCCGAATGACGTCTTGTAGATGAAATTTAGCGACGTACTGCATTTTTCTTGGCGCGTATACTAACATTCAGTGTTTGTTGTTTCAAAGCTAAGTCGTCGACGAAATTTATCATACACCAGAACGCTACTTACTAGTTACACCACTGGATTAAATATTAGCACGAAAACGTAATTTTAACATTGAAAATGTACCGAAATGTCCGCCTGTTCAACGGTTTATTCGATGTTGAATAATGGTTGAGAAGAAACAGGTTGAAATCAAGAAGCGGACCATGAGGAAACGGGTTCAGTTGGCCAAAACAGAGCATAGTTTTTCTCTTTTGGCATACACATTTAGCTGCATTTTGTCCGTTGCTTCCATCAGGATATACTAATTTTCAAACAGTATATTATCCATCCGTCTGCTGTGGGACTCGTAGCTCGAACTTTCCGCATTTGTCGCTTGGTAGCTCGCTGTTAATTCCTCCACGGATTTTCATTGAGAGTCAAAACATTTTTACTATTCCCTTTATGTTACGAAGGCATTATTTGTAG
>JAGDQP010072524.1:0-10498 GCA_022664845.1 Lepisma saccharinum | reverse complement strand
GCGGCCATAATGTTGAAGATATTTGAACCAAATTTCTATATGTTGTTTCTAGGCTTAATAGCTCGGTTTAGTTCGTTAATGAGCAAAATCGGTCGCCATCTTGGATCAAAAATGGCCGCCGAACCCATTGTTGTATAGAATACAGAGACTAAACCGCTGGGGCTTTTGATATCAAATTTGGCATAAAGGTAAAACATCACTGTTTTATTACGAAAATGTTACCTAGTAAATTCAAGGACGCCATCTTGGATACAAAATGGCGGAAGCAAGAAAACTATTTTCCATATCGTTTGAGCTAGAGATACGAAATTTGGCATAAAGGTGTTTTGTCACTAGTAGTTCAAGAAAATATTACGAAATGTTGAAAAAGTCACCATCTTGGATCCAAAATGGCCACCGAACCCATTGTTGTATAGAATACACACCCTAAACGGCTGTAGCTAGAAATAGCAAATTTGGTAACATGGCGCATTATGGCTTGTATGTTACTAAAATATTACATGATGTATCCAAAGACGCCATCTTTGATCAAAAATGGCGGATCTAAAAAACCTTTTTCCAAACCGTTTCAACTAGACAAACGAAATTTGGCATGAAGGTGCATTATGGCGAGTAGTTTAAGGAAATATTACAACATTTGCGAATAGTAGCCATCTTGGATCCAAAGTGGCCGCTAAAATCTCATTGTGCACAACGTTTGAAATTGAAGGTGTACCATCACAAATAGGTCACGACAATATAAGATAAATTTCAAAAAGTCGTCAACTTGTATCCAAAATGGTAGCCCCAAAAACTTAATTTCCAAATTATTGAAGTTAGAGAAACGAAATTTTCTTTGAATGTGTATGACCAAGAGTAGATTACAATAAATGGGGCAAACTTCCCCTTTGGGGTCGCAGCCCCCGTGGGAGGGAACATATGTACACCATGGTGGTGTAGTGCTGCAAGGAGTTTTTGTTTAAGATAAAGGAGGCGCATCCTCTCAAAAGCACTGAAGTTGGGGGCGGATCCACTACGGAGGTCTGGGGTCTGGGGTCCCAGCGAAACAAAGCGAGTATATATATATATTAGCCTGTAGGCCTACCGAAAGGGATTTTTTCTTTTAATAACGCTAAAGCGGCAGAAACTGAACTTATCCAGAAGGCCGCTAGAGGGGACACACATGCATGATGAAAAGCTAACATTAAAAAAGTAATTATCAGGAAGAATTAAGTTAATATTTTTTGTCTACTAACAAAAGGTAGTGTTCTATTATGAACCATACCTAGAACTTTTGAATTTAGTTAAAATCTGATGAAGATATTATACTTAGAACTTCGCCACAAGCTTCAAGTTATTGTACTGGTTGTACAGTAGTGAGAGAGTTGGTGTCAAACAGCCAGAAGAAAAGGAAAATAACCCTCTACACTTTATATTACCTTGTTTTACTATTCTACAGCTGTGAAGTCAACGAATTATTCACTGACTGCTGTTAGCGCCTGCGATATAATTCTTTGTCAGCTCTAGCGAGGTCGCGCTGGTTAGTAGTAGCGCCACTACGTATGTAAGTCGTGGATTGGGGCACACTAATCACTCCAGTAACCTAGTGGGAAGGAAGTTGCTCATGCAGGGAGAATTTGCTACTATGTTGAGGATACATATCTTCTGCACTTAATGGTCAAGCCAGTTGCAGGAAGAAAATCTGGACAGAATGCGGACAGTATCCAGTAGCTTCTGTATAAGGCTGTAAGTTTATGAGTGAAGAAAACCATCGCTGTGGCCTGCGTAAAATCCTGTCCAGTAAGGATCTGAATACTAGAAGACGAGGATACATATTCGTTTGAGGTTTGTCTCCTGCTGTACTCAAGCCTCTTAAACTTGATATCTTCAAAATCCAGTCAGAAGATTGGTGGACCTATGGTTAGCTTTGTAAATTAATGAAGATAAGACATTGTCAGCGAGAACGATAATATAAACTTAGGTCGGATTACATTCAGCATTATCTGCGTTAGAGAACTTTAGGCAAGTGTTGTACATGAACATAGTACGGGAACTATTTATGTTATTTAGTGGATACTCACGGTATTTACTTCATTATATGTTTAATCTCGGTGTCGAGGAAGAGAACTGATGAATACGTGTATTTCACATATAGACTAGTCTTCGTATAATAATTTCGATAATCCTTAATGCAAGTTAATTACCTAATTAACATTAACATACAGGGAAAAGCCCAACTCTGCGAATTAAGCAAGTCATACAGGGGAAAGCCAAACTTAAAGTAAGTAATATATAAATAAGAAGCGTACGCGCATAGAAAATTCATACAGAAAGGAAACCATTATATACATATATTTACATTGTGTGTGGATCTCATACGAAGTGATTAGGAAAAAAACAAACAGTAGTATGGTGAAGTGGATTTTATATATATAACATAAATACTTGGTAGACTTTGGTATTCATATTAGCCAAATCAGATCTATCATCTAAAGCATTACAGTGTTGTCGATAAATGTATTATTTTCACCTTGGCTTGGAATAAAAACGAATGTCTGGATTCTAGTAGAATCCTTCCAGAACAAGTGTCTTTATATAAATCTTGTCCTGATAGATAATAGCAAATATCTATTCAGTTCACTCGATCCGCTTTGCTCTCGCAGTGCGCGCTCCTTCTACCGAGACACAGTAACCTTTAAGATTGTAACACCACGGTTACATACGAGATTACCCGGTTACAATCTTGACTCATGTGTGAGGTTTGTCTTCGACTCTCTCTGAGAAAAATCCCAGAGTAGTATAACCCAGGCTGATTGCTTCTCTAGTTCATTTCCAGGATAGTGTGATCGTATAAAAATACGTCGTTTAACTGTAAGTGACTTAGGCCTGAATTTCTCAGAAATTTATATTTGGAAGTAATATCGTTCTTTTTTTTTAAAAAAAAGTAGTCACAGACAAAAAATATACTATACTCAAGTTATGCAATGTCAGAAGAACGTAAGAACATTACTCGGGAAAAAATATATATCACACTTGATGAAGCGCTATGAGATCGTATGAACATCGTTGTCTGTAAACTTTTAGTTTCGACGTATCCTTTCAAAATGGCTTGTGATCACACGCTACAGTTAATTTTCATTATAACTCAGTCGAACCGAAACATTCTTCGAAGGTAAACCTTATCTTGAATTGTGTGTAAAAGTGAAAATCTCACTACTAGTTACCAACTTCTGTCAGAGCCTTCGTTACTCGAGACCACACTTCCTCAATGGATATATTGACATTTCCAGCTGAGGATCTCTAAATGGCAGTTGCAGTTGGTAAATTTTACACAACGTTTGCCTATAATATACATAAGAACTCGTGTGTATCTCAAGTTGCTCCGAGTGACGCAGTCAATCAAAGTGTGTAATTTTAGAGAGATATTGTCACCGACATTGTCACCTATTGCAGATATCGGTTCCTCATAATGACGGCAATAACTTGTGTCCCAAACACGAATTGCTCTAAATGTCATCTGATGCGCTTGAAATTACACAGCAGTTGCTCACAATGATGACAAGAGCTTGTGTCACACACAGGTGCTCTAAATGCAATTTGAAGTTCCTTGGGTGTCTCATAGATTACAAGAACTGCTGTCTAACGGTTATAGTTTTCATTTTCTTTGCGCTCTGAAAGTTGGTTAAAAAGAGAGGGTTAAAAAATAGGGAAGTACACAACTGAACTAACAAAGAAACACAGAAGTGGTAGCTTGCACAAATTTTCTGTGAGCGATCCCAGATTTGATTCCCAGTACGAACACTTTCTTGAAGGTAAAAAGAACTCTTTTAGATCATCTCTCTTGTGTGGGACGTATCTTCTGTCTGCCCATATACAATTTGGAAATGTCAAGGCGACAACCCAAGACTGGTTCGTACTCCAATCCTTTTTCGCGATTTGTGTGCTCATTGGTCGGGGCTGATTTTCTTAGGTACCAGTGCAGCCCATAAATGTAAATTATAAAGTAGATAACCATGTAAGCATATCTTTCCTTTAGTTTAAGGTATGCAAGATCACGTTTCGAGATCATGCAAGAACTTTTACACATTTTAAGTGACACGAAGTGGTTAATAGTTATTTCTTCAACGAGTATCAACATGGGATGAATATATATCTACAGTCTTAAACACCTCTTGTCCTACATCTCAAGGTTGGTCACAGTGGGTCCAGCTCAAAAAATGCGGGTTTTCTGAGCCAACTTGAAGAAAAGAAAAACGTTTTAAAACCCAGTAGTGGGTTTTTTCATTATGTTATTTTCTGAACTGTTTCTAAGATGGGGCAATTTTAAAGAACAGAATAATATTTTTAAAAAATGCACGTTAACATTAAAAGTTGAGATGAAATGACTTCTCCAATATGCCCATTTATATATATATATATATATATTTGTATGATAGGGTACAAATTGTGTGCTAATTGATGCATCGTTTTTCTTAAAACTGCCATACAAAGCGAATGTTTCTTTCAGAGAAAAGCCTTTTCTGCAGAGTATTTCAACATGTTTGGAGGTAGGCGAATATCTTTTAATTTTCCTGGAGGCTTGTTACTATGTACCATATACTATTAGTAGTTTTGAGAACGTTTCCGAGGGAATCATTTACTTATTTCCCACCATCTTGTGGAGCTAGGATGGAAAACGAATGATTCTGGCTCTCACTCCTCGTCTTTCTAAAGGTGTAACGTGTCTTAAAACCGGAACTTGAATATAACGGAGATTTTTATTTTCCCGGCAGTTCTTTTTACTTTCTTCCTAGATTTGTATCAACCGGATAAATATGTCGGAGTTATTGCTTTCCTTTTTGTACTGAATGTGAATTTATGACCTACAGGCAACTTAGGCTCAGGCCTGGAGAGAGAAGTGCAAGAATGTGGAAAGGCCCTGACCTTACAGAAGGTTTCATTACGGCATTCGCTTGGTGTGATTGACAGGCAGGCACGCTACCCCTACACCACCGGCTGTAATAATAATGTTGTAATCAGTAGTACTTGAATATAAAGCAGATCGTAACATTTTCGGCCCCAAAAGCCGCATAGAGAATCTAAAAACCCGAAAAACCCAATTAAACACGAAACAACTCACATGAGCCCATTTTGCTGTGTCCAACTTACGGTATACACACAGAATTCTGGTATAATGGATGCACATTTCGTCCGTACAGACGGAACACTGGCAGGAAACACAGGTGCCACTTTTGCTTGTTCAAACTCCTGGTATACACACGTTTGCTTACACTGTAGGTTAAAACGTATTTTAACACAAGTTGTCAACTTTGTGTGTGTATAATCGGCGCCAATTTCTTCGGTTACGACTTTAGGATGCTCGTTTCCTGAGGTGACTTTTCAGCTTTCAGACCGTGATAGGAATGTAGTAACATTTGTCCCGCACCTTCACTTGAAATATCTAATAAAAATACTCATTAATTTTGGAGATATGGAAGGATGCTCCTTTCGTGGTGACCTCACTAGGGTGCCACTTTTGGTGGGTAAACCTGTATAGGTATGTGTGTGTGTGTGTGTGTGTGTGTGTGCGTGTGTGAGTGTGTAATTTGAAACTGCGGCACGCATGTAAGCGTGACCTGGGAAAGACAAAAATTATAAAAATGACTGTAATAGAGGACAGTCACCAAAGTTCAAATGAAGACATTGAACAAGGAATACTGTCGGTTATTGAACAGTGAGACAATAATTGATGTCCACGATGTATCTACTCCAACTTCGAAATCGATTAACCAACATCGCAAGTGCAAGGAAGAGGTGCGCGAACGCTGCAATGGGTGGTATTTCCGGCATAGGCCATAAGTGATTTCGCGTGTCAACGAGGTAACAAGAGGTCCCTGTGGCAATTCCTTGGTATTGACGACAATGGGTCCGGTGGGTGGAGATTCCAATCGATGGTAATCGTTCCTAGCAATAAGTATGTTCGCCCGCCCCGTGCATGAATACATGTTTCACCTGTCCAGATGAATCAACAGTTCAAGTTCGCCCTGTAGTCACTGTAGTCCATGGTGCCACGTCGAACGTAATGGTTGGGAATGCATGTGAAACTGTATGGGCTTGTGACCCCACAGCAATAGAATGAGAGGCAACGGCAAACCACAATCGATTCACTTTCGCGGTGAAATACATACACAGATACAGGGTGCGGACAAGTCCCGTGACAAATGTGAGCTGATGTACCATTCCAAGAAAAGCAAAACTTGTAAGTAAGTATGGGACGAACTATGTGCAGTGTGTGAGATACAAAGATGCAAATGACGAGCCCTAGCAGCGACTAACGTTACAAAATAAAACGAAGATAGCACGAAAATAAACCATATAAGTTAAATTGCAACTAGGGAAGTCACAAAAGTAAGTACTCAGAAACTTAATGGAACAAGGTAAAGTGTAAGTCTGTGAGGTCACAGTAGCAACGTGCAATTAACGGATATGGCATTACATGGCACGACATTGGGTATCCGAAGCAGTGCAGAAGCAAAACAGCATGTGAGGCATAGGCTGCAGCGTTGCAAACTCGGGAAGACCTCTAAAACAACAATAACGTGATAAAAGTAGATAGTGTATTTCGTACAAGTTATGGAAAACCGGACAATCGTGTACGTATACAAACTATGGGGAACACACCAAAATAAATAATGAAGAAGCTAACGCAGTAAGCATCTGAAACACGTAGGTATATCGGTGCGAACCTTAGAAATGCCAACGTCAATAAATGAGTTCAATCACTCCACATGGTGAATGTCCATATTGTGTACGGAAAAATATGTGGTTGTGAGTGAAGAAAGACACCATGTCACTAAACTTGTGAGTAGGAAGTACTGATACATTTGTGAGTAATCCTTGCGCAATCACAACAATCGTTCAATATTGTCAACTTCCACATCCAAACAGAGTGCATCTGTTCCGAAGGGACTGGCGTACTACTGCAAAGATTCCTGGTATGTGCCTGATAGTGCCTGCAGCCAGAGAAATTCGAGCTACGAGATCCTCCACAGTCTCTACTGGTTCAGTGTAAACCAAAATCTTTAGATGGCCCCACAGAAAATAATCCAGTGGGGTCAGATCAGGTGAACGTGGAGGCCAGTCGATAGGCCTCCCCTAGTCCAATCCATCTTTCTCCAAACGTTACTCCAAGATATTCGCGAACGGTGGCACAAAAGTGCGCTGGCGCCCCATCATGCTAGAAACCACATGTCAGCATGGATACGCAATGTAACATCTTCAAGTAATTCTGGTAGCACGTGTTCCAAAAATATCCTGTAATTGTGCTCATTTAACTTCGATGGAAGTCTTTAAGGACCTAATAAACAGTTGCCAACGATCCCTGTCCACATATTGACACCAAACCGATGTTGATAGCTGCGAACAAAGTCCCTTTCCTGGTTGTGGTGCGCTCAAATGTGACTGTTTCAGCTGTTCACACACCCATCCTTAGTGAAATACACCTCGTCGGTGAACAAGATCAATGACGGAAAATCAGGCATCTATATGCACTTGTCCAAGAACCATATCGCAAAGCGTTGTCTGTGAGGGAAGTTCTGTTGTTGGAGGTGCTGCATTCTTTGATTTTTGTACGGATGTAACTCGTTCTCAAACAGAACATTCCAAACCAGGTGTCGTTCAATATGTATAGCACCAGTTCGCGTGTTTTGTCTCGGGTCATGTTCAAACCGCCGAGAAATGTTTTATTCCAGTTCTGGAGTACGTACTGACCTTCCGCGTCCAGTGCAATGTCTATTGACACGAAATGAATCAGTTTCTCACAAGCGCCGATGAATTGCACCAAATTTGTGACGGTTTGGAAGGATTCGTATTTCTGATAAATTCTACGGGCTTCATGCTCTTTACCATAGGCAAGGTGCATATCTGCCATTTCGCTCCATGTAAAGCGTTCCATGTTCCAGCACACAACACTGTCCACTGCTTGGCACTCGACACTAAGACACATTTATTTCACACGAACTCGCTCGGTACGAATCACACTTGTCGCATTGGACACCGCCGCAATGTGTGCTATTCACCACTATGGCACAGACATTCAACACAAGCTCATCCATCATGCTCCACACGTGCTGTACTTCACATCGTGACTGCAACTATACTGCTGGTTGTTACGAGACTTGTGACATAACCTGGTATCCATTGAAACTAATAGCAATACTGATAAGCAGAACCGTAGTGAAGCAAAAGCATGGCATACAACATGTTCCACTCGACCTGGTATAGGTCATATGGCACTCGCTACATCTTACTTTTCACTTTGACTAACCTCTAGGAAAAATGAAAACATTAACACACCGGACAGAAGATACAACGATCCTTCTAACCATAACAGGTAGCAATTCTGCAAGGGTTGTTTTTTAATTTCAACAACGTCGTTACATTGCAGCAACCTAGTACTTCAACTCGACAGTGACATTATGTTTCATTGATCACAAGTACATTAGGTTTTCGTTCATTGAATGCTCATCTTATTCCTGCCTGCTTTGCAGTACCCCATATGTGTGACTGGTAACGCTTGCTTCCTTGTAATCAAAGGAACCTGCTTTCGATTCCTGGTGAGCACACAATTCGTTCGGAGTGCACGTTAAACTTTAGGTCCCGTCCTTAGAAACACAGTAGCTTGTGTAGGACGTTAATAACACTTCACTCACTCACGTAGTGAACATTTGCATGCGCACTTACTTTGATATTAACATAATCGGAGCTACAAATACAGTACATTCTCTGACGTGACAATAGGTCGTAATAAGGATGAACATGAAGTCTTTCCTTTTGTAATGAAGTACATAATCACCCACATCCAACCACACAATAACATTCTCTCTCGCTTATGACAGCTAAGCTAACCTTTCGATACAAATGTGTATTTCCTGCTCCGGTTGTTATGGAACCTCGCATAGCTACACAAAATCCTTCGTCATACGACATCTGTTCGAGATTTCGATCTGCCGCAAACGGATTATTCGTTGCTTGATACTCGTCCTATTCATGCTTCTTTTGACCCATCTTTACTTGCCCTGGAACTTCCTCAAAATCCTCCACTTCCTTTAGGGAATCCCCTGCGCAGTCATTTCACAATTTTTGAAACCTGCATTTTTGGAACGAGCAGGTGTAAAGTCTGTTACGGCACCAAGCCGCACAACCTCCATTGTTATTCGTTTTGGAAATAGGAAGCTCCAAAGTACACTTTAGGCACGTTGTTGCTCCTCACCTGGGAGGAATTTTCTCCCGGTCCCTATGTCTTTTTTGCTTCCTTGAATGAGAGGCATCACCTCCCGAAGTTTGGCTACGTAGTTTTTCCGCACCTTAGATACTGGAGACTGCATGCGAAGACTTAGAATTATAGTAGTAAGTCAGTCGTGAATATACACAAGAAATGTTTGGAAGGAATTGACTCTTAAAAGTACATATTTGTGAACTGAAATGACGTTTGCAGTTTGTTTGTGCAAAAAGGTATCGTGAAGACATGTGCATTTAATCACAAGAAAATGTGCATTCTCCCAACAGAACTTAGACTACTTACTCCCTATATATTCCTCGAGTAATGTTTGACATAACTTATCTCTTTTTTTACTTCTTAAGTGGTTATTTTGATCTTTCGAAACATTGAGTATCTGTTTTTATTATTATTTTTATGAATTAGCTATCAAAACATTCATTAACACTGGAAATTACACTCTTGCATTTGTAGATCTGTTTATCAAGCTACCGGATGTAGTGTATAGAGCATTCAAATAATAAATTGTTAATATCCCGTATTGCTTTACCATGGTGTTATGTGCATATAAGGTGTTTAAAGTTAAATCAGAAGCTTAATAATATCTTAGATCCATCAGTATATTAAAAACTGATTCTAGTGTTCGGTATATATTGTGAAATCTGAGTAAAACTGAATATGCCTGATCAGTTCTGCAACACCACAAGAAAAATATTGTGAAACAGGGTAGCCTAGTTTTGATAAATTTTCTATCATTGTTATAATTTCATAAGATCATCGAAACGTTTCCTACTATTGGATTTTCTCAAATTGTTCAGTAAATACTGAAAACTGTGGCTTCAGCGCTTTCAGAAAGGAAGAATAATTTAAAAGCATAATAGTCTGACGAAAAGAAGATTCAACTCTTGTCTAGAACAATGTTAGTTGGTTAGAGTTCATTCCAGTTTCCACAGGAAGAATGGAAGTGTCAACAACAGTCAAGGCGGAGCTATTGTTACAAACTCAGTGGAAACTAAAATTAGTTTGCCTTCAAAAGTATCTTGACTTTGGATTGTTCGCCAACTGTGTACCTGTCGTCGATAATAGCATTTCCCAGTTACCATTAATAAGAAAAGAAAGAGTTTACTAGGGAATAATATTTATGGTAAAATATTAAATTAGGTGGACGAAATTAGTGCATAATATCTCTGAGCTTGTTAGATGCTTCACAAGTCCGTCACGCTGCAGTTGTACATGTTGGTGTATGTTCTGATGGCAAGATTT
>JAGDQP010072523.1:0-10498 GCA_022664845.1 Lepisma saccharinum | reverse complement strand
TGACGTGCTGAGCAATCTACGTAAGTAATGGCTTTAAGCTTCTCGAATAAAAAATACCAACTGGTCCCCTTAAGTTTGTTTTTGTTAGTTATTAAAAGGATGTCACAAAGTTTCTCCTCGTTACTAAACATAGTTGTTCGGAACCTTTTTAAAACTGTAGGTGAAATCCTGATGACGTTAGAGTCAAACTACCGTCGGTTTACCTTGTCCAGGGACCTTTCGGTCACAAACTTGTCTATAGAACTGTCCATATCATAACACACATAATTAGTGTTGAGACCGTTTTTGTAGTCTGTCGCATCTTACATTCGTAGTTTAGTACAGAAAGTTTATTTTGTTCCAATTTACTTCACCTTGGCACATACACATCAATCATCCTATACTTTATTTGCGCTAACTTTGCACCTTATATAAGTAAAATGTCATTATTTCATAGCTTGGACTTGTGCATGTGTTCCGGAAGTCTAAAGATTAATTCACACGTACAGTGCCGTGCCCATGCCGTTCGCCTGTCATGCTCCGTTCGTGCCATGGCCGCGACCATTCACACACAGGGTGCCGTTCCCATGCCATGCCATGCCGTATTTACTTGCTTCATTTATTATAATTTTTAACATTATTATTATTGAATAAATATATTTTCAAAATATTTATTATTGTAAAATAATTATAAATGAAGCAAGTAAATGAAAATACTCATCTTCATTAACGTGAGCATTATAACCAGACCAGGATAAGTGGGATAAAGATAAAATGAATTGTATGGGCGGTAACAGCACTATGGCTTACGCCCTTCCCGAACGATAGGGTGGGGAAGAGATATTATTAGGAGGTAGTCGGTCGGGTACTAGTGTGTAGGGAGGACTACCATCCCAGCATTTACCTGGTGTGACAGGAAAAACCCTGGAAAACAGTCAAAATAGGCGGCCTCTGGGGTCGTTCCCAGGACCTAAACTGACACTGCTAACTGAGCTTCGGTAGTTCGGTATAACTTACACTACGGCCGTTACTGTTCAGTTATTTGCATATATCGGCCCAAATATTATCTTTCCCAAAATTATCATAGTCTTTGTGTTGTAAGCTGTATAAGCATTTGTACCCTTGCACCAACATTATCAATTGCTCTTCATTCATTTTTGACACACAGCCTTGCTCAACAACAATCAACCACAGACTAGCCGAGGAAAACCGAAGGATCGCGGCCGACAAGCCGGAACCGGGATGGTTTCTCTTCAAGTCGGCACTGTTGGGGCATGGCAGGGGCACAGCACTGTATGTGTATAGTATGATACAAGAACTAAATCAGAGGCGGATCATGCTTATCAAGCGAAAATATTTGATTTTTATAGCATTATTTCAGCAATTTATCTCAGAGAAAGCTTTGATTTGTTGCCGGACAAATCGAATTTATCCAGAAATATCCATTTATAGGGATACCGGTATCCTATTCCATGATAAAAACCTAGCCAGTTACGGGGAACTAGGGTTTATAGTTAAAAAAAAATCACTTAGCGCGGAAAATATTGAAAATGCCTCTGGTCTATTTCACCTGCGCCGCCTCCTCACGAAAGCCCTGGATTCACCACTGAACTCAACTCTACTACACATACAATTCAATAATGAATTTGATTTGCACTAAATTCTGGTGCAAAGTCAGTGCGAAGGGAGAATAGCATACTCGAAAAAAAAATATGAATCAGAAAATAGTCAAAAGATAAATAAATTCTTCTTCTTACGGTTATGCATTCCGACCTCTGTTGAGAATTACATAAGGCGAGATTAACAATTAAAAAATGCTAATAGATAATCGGATTTAGATAATATCTGAGTAAGAAAAGTTTACACATAAAAATAAAGCCTACAGCAAAACGATTTATTTTCTTTCGAGCACGCTAGATTCAACACCAAATGTGTATTCTATTACGTATTTTATCCTTCGTACACATAAACTCTGTTGTTTAATTATCAAGTGCTTTAAATAAAGGATGTGGCCTGTAGAGTTCCATTATTTTTACGGTCCCAAGGTTGCTCAAACGGTTAGCACGCTCGTGTGCGTAGTCACGGGTTCAAGTTCCGTGCAAATTCATTCAACACTGTGTTTCGGACCTCACTTTAACAAAGAAAAAAAAAAGCAATAGGTTCTAGACTCAGAAGTTACCAACTCGCTAAGGACATTACGCTTGCTCACCATTTCACTTAAAAAAAACACACACACACACACTAGAATTTTAAAAGCAATATATAAACTCTATTAAAACACACTAAAAACTAGGCAATCAGTTTTATATTTGCCGTAATTTTAAGTCTTTTAACCACACAGCAAACTTTATTCAGTGTGAATTCATTGACAAAACTTGCATTTACTACAAGTCTACAACCAAGGGCCGGTGAAAATCACCAGCTTCTCTTCCATAGTTAAGATAAGAATGTCTAACATTCCCCAATACAATAAATTTATATTTTAATAATAAAAATTCGCAAATACACTCTACTCCATGGTACTGTAATTTCTTCCTGATACTTCTGCACCCACACCTTCCAAATCTCATTTAGTTTCTTGGTACTTCCTCCACCTGTATGAAGCCATTATGCTCCACTAGGGGTTATTGCCCTCTGGAAGAAAACATTTATCCTTTTATTCCACAAAATCTCTGCACTTGAACAATGACAAAGCTCCGGCACAAGTCCTTTTTTTCTTTTTAATTTGTCTCAGCGATTGTTTGTAACATCCTGCTCTCGTCCACGCCACGATGCACTGAAGGAATGTGGAACAATTTTCTCGTGACAACGCCGTTGGCTGGATGCATACGTCCTCTATCTCACGAAATAACTTGTTTTTCATTCAGTTTATGCCACCCACTCACTAATTTTCCTTTCCCATTCTGTGTTTCTTCTCCCACAACTTAATAAATACCCAAGGTCAATCATTGACATTGCTCCTTTTGGAAAAGTGCGTTAGCCTACTGGTATGGTTATTGATCTGACGTACGAGACTTGTCTCTCGCAAGCTTTCTTTCTTGAATTTTAATCTTGACTGAGTTTACGCTAAGACATTTGTGGAAGTATGAAAGTAAATTAGCCTTACTTCGCACATTGGAATACAAAAAAATAAATAAAATTTACTTTCTATGCACGTGGTCTCAGGTTCATACCTGGTGGTTATTCTCTGAATATTGTTAATCGGAGTAGACTTTTAAAGATGCAGGTCACTCTTTAGAAACAATCTCGTTTAGAAAGTCACGATTTAAACAAACAGGTAGTGAAAGTAATTCTTATTTCTAAGTAGACTGTTTCATGATTCACTAATGCACCAAAAAACTATTAGCAAATAGCTTCTTCTGGTATGCACGGACGATCAACATTTTCTTTCTTATTGCACATTATTTCTATTAGAACAATAAAGAAAGTATAGTTATTACTATCCCCTGACCCAAAGTGAATCATTATTACAAGAGACACCTGAAAGGATACTCCCTGAAGACGTCATCTTACCAGCAGATCATCACTGAGAAGTGCAATATTCCAATACTGAATCAAACTGTTACACAAAGTTACACAAAAAGCGATGGCAGGTGTGTGTCGACAAAAAGGGAGACTTGATTGTAAGATTAAACACAAGTCAGTTTGCCTCACCTACACTACATTTTGTAAAAATGAAACATCGCGTAACTTTTATTTGCATCTCGTAATGTGGACTTCTTTTTTATACTGACCTCGTTTAAATGTATACGTCTACCTTGTACGTAATGGGACCAAGCCTGAATTTTCTACCAGTTGAGAATGCGTATTTACTAAACTTGTGGATTCCCAATTTCCAATCGTAATTACAACTGGAGACAACAGTGCGTTTATGTTTATACTGTACACAAAATCATGAATTTCTTCATACGTATAGTCAAATAACAATGTCCTTTCTTGTCTCGCCTATAAAAAAAAAAATATATATTATTTTCTACCTTCAACTAAATGATCTCCCTACTCGCCATAGGCTTTCCATCCAATCTTAGATTTCTTTATAACATATTGAATGGTAATGTCCGCACAAATGATCCTTCTCCCCTTGTTACAGTTACGTGTTCCGAGAGCAAGAACTACTTTTACATCAGAACTCGATTATCTTGAGAAAAGATATCATTATAATCAGGCTTCCCACGCTTTATCACGCACTGACTAACCCTCCTGACTTTTACCTTCCCAAAACTACCTTTATGAAACTTTGTGAAAGGGAGTTACTTTAATAGCAGACCCATTGTATTTTCTTATACCTCTTATATTCGCTTTTGTTCATATTATAATTGTTTTGCTATTTTTGTTATCTTTCTATATTAATTTCTAGTGCCAAATGGTTATCATAAAGAACCAATTCTTCTGCGAAAGCTACCTTATTGGAATAAAAAGGTTAAATTTAACACGTTGCTTACGAATGCACTAGCAATGTTAAATTAATGTACGAGCTACTTCACAGAAATTAGCCGATGGTAAAACATTTCTTTGTTCGGAAGATGTATGATGTAAAAATCAAAACATGTCTTACAAACACAACCAATTCAATGTTATTTGCAAATCGATATCGAAATTCGTTTGGTGTTGTCATACTGTGCCAATTTTTATTTTTATACAATCGTTAATATAAACCTAAAAACAAAATCACGTCATTACAAACCTCCAATACATCGGTACTGCCGGGTCGAATTTCTCATATTTCGAAACAAATCATTTAGTTTCTGTACTCCAAAAATTTTATTATTTGAATTTCTCCGTACAGTTACAGTTCAAAATGCAGAAAAAGACAACAACAACATTCTGATTTCAACTGGATGAAACATTGTTGGAGAGAGGTACAGGATTTTTAATTATTTTTGGTAAACGAAGCACAATATTACTCTCCCTCTCTCTCTCCAAACAACAACACTGTCACGGAAACAAACAAAAAATACTATTTTCTTAAATTTCTACGATTTGACATAAAACTGCTAAAGAAAAAAAAAAAAAGGATTGTTTTATCACCGACTGTGACAACAGTAAAAATGACATTTCAAGGGGCATTGTCTCTTCTTGCCAAGTCTCACTGAACAATGACACAGAGCGAATAACCTAATTTCTCAAGTTTAATTTTCCTCTTGCTTTTTTCTAATCTTGGTTCTCAAGTCTTCCCATACAGTACAGATGCTCTGACAGTAAGACACAGTGTTGAACAAAGACATCACAGAAGTAAATCATACCCTACCATCCTCTTAGGTTGATAAATTGGAAAGAAAAGTCATTAGCAGAGAGAATACCGTTGGAGTAATGTGTGTCACTCACATCTTTTTTTATTAACTAGATGTGCCGAAGTTTCAAGGGCACAGCTTGCGTAATCAACAACTGTGAAACAAAGAAAGAAATGGTTACAACTGCTGAGACAAATAGTAATAGAGAAATCCTCCAATGAGCTTTGAATTACGGTCAAATTTTGTTTAACGATTTTACGCCGAATGAGACAACAATCAAAAACAGGACAAGATAGCCAATAAGCTGAGGTCCACCACAAATAGTGTTTGAAGTACAAACAATACCATCTGCTCGGTGATAGGACCAAACTGTTTTACACTGCGTGGCATCACAGGTATAGTGTAAGCACAGCACACTACAACGAGTCACTGGAAATTGGAAAACAGTTTGTCCCATAGCTTTCAGTTTGTGATTTATGTTACTGGAAGCGAATAGCAATTGTGTGTTTATATTTGATAGTACTAACTAATGTTAAATGTTGTTCTTAATGTGCTTTGAAATTAGATATATTTGCTTTTTATAGCGAATTTGTGTAAACGTCTCTTGTATTTAGTCCTCAATCACTTCGAATACCTTAAAATAACTGCGTACTTTTGCTCCATTTCTATGTCCTTACAGTGTAAATCTTGCACTCACAAAAGCAGAAGCTTGAGTCAGAGTCTTTTTATTCTAAATGCGTGCGATAAATAAAACTTGTGTATAGCATCATGCTTATAAGTTTGTGGATAAGATATGCATCGACAGTGTTCGATTTGCCGGAGAATTTCCCTGGCGCGTGAAAATTCCATACTCGGTTGTTGTTCCGAATATCATCCCAACCAAGGATAAATTTCATTTCTACCCAAATAGATACTAGGTTGAAACTTACCAGCAACCACTAATATTAAGATTCCCCCCTCCCTTCGTAATTTATAACAAATCGAACACTGTGCATCGATTATGAAGTTAAAATGCAGCAAAGCAGAATAAAATGGATGAAATAAAAAGGGACACTATATCTACAAGAGAAAAAATACGAATTTGGAAAGAATTCGCTCTCTAATTATAACTAGGGATGATAATTTCTGTATGATTTTTTTGTTAATTAAAAAAAAAATCCTTTACGTTTACCGAAATTTTCCTCCAATCCACCGAAAATTTTCCCGTTTTCAGAAAATGGATGGGCATTCGCCCCCCTTTTTTTAAATATATATATATATATATATATATTTATGGCCTTTAGGCACCTCACGTTCAGACCGGGGTAGGAGAGGAGAGAGTATAAGCGTCCGCTGGCATCCCTAATTATATATATTGCTGGCATGAGCAACTAAGTTATTCAGATCGAATGTCTGCCTAGACTCATAACATATTTCCTTTTACATAAGTTTTAGATATTTCCTTTCTCTTTAAAAGAAATCAAAATTACCCAGCAGTTCTACTCTTAAGCCGGAAGTGAACAAGGTAGTTATTTGGGATGAACATATTGCAGCTACAAGTTGGAGAAAGCGTTAACTGAACATGTAGGGTCAAATATAGTAAATACTGTTACCATTAATACGAAACGGAACAGCCGAGGACAACAAACGAAAGACTAATAAAAATGCCAATGGTCATTCTAATTTAGAAATAAAAAAGTAAAATCTCAGTCACATCTAGTGAAAGTACATTAAGAAACTAGAGAAGTTCCAAACCGAAAGATGTTAGCTTCGAAATATTTCCGTTGCATAGAAATATATTCTACGTAACGAATACAAGAGATACAACTAAATATAAGTAAGGTCATTTGATGACGTTTTCTATAAAAGAATCTCTGTAAGGCACTACAATGACGTCAGCCTTAGGAATTTGCCTTGTTTGTTGAACTTCAGGGGAACACATTTTTATCACGACTACGAAAGAATCACATTTTTATCGTGATGCGAATTTTATTCCAAGTTAGAAGTTCGCAGTATAGGTAACTTGGCGAGATGGCAGGTAATGTAGTGATAACAGTAAGGTATTATCGTGATACGGAAAGTTTTATTAGTCTTACGTTTCCTAATTATAATTACTTTTTGTGTTGCATAGTGTATGCTATGATTACAAGTACTATTTGCCAATACAATAAATAACTTGGTTGCCTCTGCTATATTTCCGGTAGAACTCCTCACCATGTTTTCCCTTTTTTAATTTGATCCTGCCTTCTTCCTTGTGTCAACACATTACAACTGGTGTATCATTTATGTTACCCTGCCTTCCCAGTTGTCCTAACGATGTGGAGTCAACACAAAAAAGTCCATGAGCTCTCACCGGGTATCAAACCCAGGTTTAAACCAGAAGTGAGTTTAGCAGTTCAGCATATTTATGATGCCTATTTTCAATGAGATTATTTATTACTTCTCTTTTCCACTTAATTTAGCCATTGGCTAGCAACCTCATGGATAATGACACGCTCCTTATAAAAGAGCGTTTCTTTGCTGTAATAGTTGTAAGTTTCTGCCTGCTGGTAAAAACGATTACTATGATCTTAGGAACAAGGAATTGAAAGGGCAATACACTTGAGATTTATTAGCGGAGTTCATTGAGCAATTTCACTCTATTTCCTCGTCCTTTCCTTCACATATTTTGAACGAACATTTGATTTTGTAACACAATGACATACTTATAATGTATAAACATTAAAAACCATTAACACTTATAAAAAGCATGAAATATATGATAAAGGTACTACAGTAGAATCGCCGTAATGCGACCTCCGATGGTTCGACTCCTCGCATAATCCGACTACTACAGAGGTATAGGAAACATGGAGGGTTTCTTTCTGCACTTGTCCTTGAAACTATTGTTGGAGTCAGTTTGCGTGACACCTATCCAGTGCGTTCTCGTGTTTTGCTTTACTACTATTTAAAGCAGTGATTTCTGACAAAATGAACAATTTTTTTTAATATATATAATTTCTCTAAATTAGCAAATGGATTTCTTTGCACTTTACTGTATATTAAATATGTTTGCTCCTCTGATAATCCGATTTTCTTGCGTTCCGACCATGCCCTCAGTCCCAAAGGTGACGGATCAATGGAGTTCTACTGTATAATTTCTTGTCAATTCTGCAAATCTAGCAATACATACACTAACGCCATGAACGCGGAAAACACAAGAAAATCTATCGTCAGATCTGGACACTGTCTTTTTCTAAGACTAAAAACTTTCTGCAGTCCTCTTTCTCTGTTTACCATCTAATTTCCGTACTTAAAAACTTTGTTGCCCTATCTCAAGTTCACTGACTTACAAAAGAAAAGAAAAAAAAAAAAACCGAGATGGCAAAGCTTCCAGCGTCATGTAATGAAGAAATCAAATTGTGCCTTATTTGATAAATATTCAAGCATAATTTTGACTAGCAGAGTTCTTGAAGACATATTCCGGAGATTGATTCCCCAGAAGAGGTCAACAGCATTAGAAATAGTGATACCTGTTGTGTAAGCGGAACATGATTATCAGGAAAAAGAATGCGTGAATAGCGTAACAGTGTTATCCAAGGGTTATCACGACCTTGAGAACGCAGATTTTTTAATCTGATACCCAAGGTTTTTCAAGGACCAGTCTACGAACTCTTGCTTTTCCCTTGAATCAAACTGAATTATGCAACAAATTCAAACCTTCAACTGCCGGCAATATTGCCTTCCAAGAAGTGTTGATGAGAAAGGACGAACGTAAGTTCTGCATTCAGCAGGTATCCAAAACGATTAAATTAAATTTAAGAAGAGATGATGGCACTACACAGAAATCAAAGATGAGAAGTCATGCATAATGAATGAAGTATCTACCGCTTTTTTTTTACAATGATTTATGCTGGAACATTTGATTAAATCTTCCACAGGAACAGCACTTCCTATTCATTCCAAATCAATGCATCAGAATTACAATGTGAGTTTTGTGAGCTTCGAAGGACGAGACCTATAGTCTTTTTAGTACAAAGCAGGGTTGAAAAAATCACATTAAGAAAATCATTTTTGTTGATTTTTTAATTTAAATTTAAAAAAATTGATTTAAATAACTTGCAGCACTGAAAATGCTACTATTTTTTTTTTTTTTCAAATACCTTGGTTTTCACTGAACTAAGTAAACACTAAAGTAAACTTCACAAATACGTGGTGTTCGCTACGGAAGATAGTCATAAAAAATGAGCTACTAAAACAACTTGTAATAATTTTGAAAAGGAAAGAATATATGGCGTTACTTATGATATATTTTACAAAGGGAAGTTAACATGTAGGTAACGTTTACGTTACTTTCGTCGATGTACGAATAATGAAGTAGTTTCAGATGGGTATACACCGTAATTCAGTTCGAAAAAGAAACTATTTACAACGTTTCTACGTATCAGCTTTCCTTCTGAAATGTGGTCTGTGTCTTCCTTTCTTTCTAAGCAATTGCAGATTTTATAATCGTAATTGGCTCTTTTCTCCAGCCTACATCTTCCTAACGAAATATTCTAGAATTTAAGTTTATCTAGATAAATGTTAGTTCATTTCATATAGAGTTTTCAGCCCTCAAAATTGTACTATCAATTTGGGAACACCCCATGAAAATACTCCACAAAGTATAAGAGCTAGTTTGGAGCCGCGGTTCCTCACCTCTGGTCCGTGGAGTCCCCGATTCGCTCCCGGCTCGTGCCACGTGGGCTTTGTGGTGAAAAAGTCATGTGCGTGGGTTTTCTCAGGGTTTCTCGTTTCCTCCCTCTTTCTTCATTCCACCAATTCTCCCATCATCATCCATTCGGTCTGATCTAAAGTTGCCTAAAGGCCTTAGATAAAATTCAATTGCATAAGAGCTATTTAATGTTAAATCAATAGTGGATACGCATCTTTGCATTTTCATCCTTCAACTTACACATAAGTAAACTTTGTAATTCCATTGAGTACAAATTGCTTTTGAGCAATCTGTGAAGAAAACAAATAATCTGTTACAAATACACAAAGTGGGTAAGGTTACGAAACAAAACAAAAAACAAAATGTTTTGTAAACAAAAACTGGATTTTCTGTTATCTATGTGCTCGTTTTCAGGCATGTACCCAGAATTGCGTTTCTTTTTTTTTGGGGGGGGGGGGCAAGGGATTCCGGGGAGTCTAAGGTGTGTATGGGCATGAGATGTATATTAAATATGTATAATTACGCCTGAAGTTCCATAAAACTCGTGAGTTTTTTGGGGGGATCATGACCCCCCTGGACCCTAAATACGTCCCTGCATCTATAATACAAACTGTAA
>JAGDQP010072520.1:0-10498 GCA_022664845.1 Lepisma saccharinum | reverse complement strand
TAGGTCCACGGGAATTCATTTACTCCTGTGCCCAGCAAAGTTATAAAAAATGAACTTCCTAATGTGTATTGAAAGAATCAGAGTAGTTACCAAACGCCTGAGAATTAAAATAAAGCAAAGAAAGACCATGTATTATTACATATGAATAGAGCCATTATTGGAACCTATTTATTATATTCTGTATATATTTGGAGATAATATGAACGGTATTTCGTTGTTTTGGTTTCTCAAATGCGATTCCCATATATGTGCAACTACTATATCCTATGGATTCACCCCCATCCTTCCATGAGACCAGTGATTCCGCCAGATACCCCTGTGGGGGATGGCGGTGTTTACCCTCCAAAGTCTCGACAATAACCCAACTTAAAACTTTTGCTGTAAATGATCGATAAAAAACGTACAAAACTTCACTTACACCCTCCCAATTTTGACTTTACACCACACCCCACAAACTGAAAATCCTGGCGAAAGCCCTGCATGAGACTATGTTTAAAATAAAATAAATATCGTTTAAATTTATTTGTCAATTTCATGATGGGTCAAAGTAATACAACTACAATGACGCCCTACTAAGTTGGTGGAGTGTCTGCTTTACAATCGAAAGTGCTGGGGGCGATCCAAACGGACGCCCATCCTGCCGTATGATTTTCTCAGTTAAACCAGGTAAATTCCGGAACTTGCTTCAGGCGAGGCAGTTGCTAACTTCCTTCTATTATCCTCTCGCATCCCGTTCTGAATCAAATTTGGCTAACAGCCTTTAACAATTTCAAATGCAGTGACGCCCTGTTCGAAGGCTAATAAGATTTGTTGTAAGCACATAAATCAAAGATTCCGAAAGAGTTCATCCAGTAAAATGTGCTGGTTTTCATTTTTCCAGCTCATTGGCTATCCAGCAGGGTAATGGGCAACAGGTTGTGTGACCCGCGTTTAAGGAGATAGCGTACACAAAACACACCCGAATAGTCACAGTCTAAGCTCCTTGAAGGAAGCGGATTTTCCGGTTGAGATAATACAAAAGTCAATTACCGAGAGACAACCAAGAAGGACTGTGGTAAGAACAAATTGTACGCCGATTGATGCTTTACATTCAAACTGGCTATAAATATATTTAAAAAATGAAATTGATATCTTTAGAAAACTATGTTCGTTCTTCATTGCTCAAACAAACAGCACTGAGTACGCCGCTTAAACTTAAATCAGATCATTCATTGTCACTGTCATTTAGATCAATATCGGGAAACAACTTAAGCATCTTTGATTCTTTTAGAAAAACAGCAGCACTACATTTTGAAGTCGTGAAGTTCAGAAAAGATCTTAGGTATCATCAACGGATGTTCAAATCTGGATTTAGGTAGCGATGAAAATTAGCAATTTGCATTTGCGTTGGGCGGATAATAGAGTGAACGATACAGAAAATGACAGACAGTAACGAAATCCAATTTACTCACTAAATACACTCTAAGTAAACTTCATTATTGTGTAGAGATCTTTACACTTCGAGTACTTGCTTAACCCTTAGATTTTCTTGTCTCAATAAGATCTACGACCAAAATCCACCTCACATTGGAAGGGTTAGTTGGTCAGCAAGCACAATATCCTGGAACTGGAATGAGGAAAGTATTCGTACGGTTGACGAAAGAGAAACCAGGGTGTCAGGGTGATTAACTTGAGCAATGCTCATATCAATCAGATTGCAGATATCGGGTTTCTTCTCTTCATCACTATTACACTGAACTACGATATCAGAGGGGATACAGCAATCCAACATCTTTAGATTCCGTCCAAATGTAACTTATGTTAATTGAAACCAAGTGTATTTGCTTTTTTGTTTTAATTAGTTCAATTGTGTTTATTAAAAATATGAAAAAAAAATATATTATTTTAATTGAGAAAAACTATTTGATTAATGCTACTATAGATAGCAGAACGAAAAAATGTTTCTTCCAACTTTTGTTATTTCTTATTTTGAATGAACACTATTATTCTATTTATAACAAAGTTCTACTATTTTAATTTGCTTTAAATAATAAACTTGAAATTCAATGATCTTTAAATATGTAAATTATAATTTTGTACGAAAAAGAGTACTTCTAAATATTATGTGTGGTAACTAATAAGAGATCATCGTTCTCAAACCAATCTGCTCAAATCTTATCTTCTAGTCAGCAGTTTCTTTGTTTTTTTACGAAGGAAACGAATCTATCTTGCTACCGATAACAGTAGGAATACCACAAGTTTCTTAATTACAACACTTTTATGTTCGTATAATACCAATAAATAAGATGCAGTAGGCCACGTCAAACATAGTGTCGAAGGTCTTATAAACAAAGATGCAGTTGACATCGTAGCGTATCTGATTTTCGTTATATCTCAAGAGAGCCCATACATATTCGCTTTGCTTATCTCAGGATCACGCTACAGAAGTACTACTCACTCTATCAAGTTAATAAAGTTTAACTATTCAAGTCGGAAATACGACAATATTTGAGATAATATACTTTTCGACAAACCCTTCTTGTTATAGCAGTTACAAGTTGGTAATTACCTAGACTTGGATCTGATAGCAGATGAGAAGCGAGCTAGTGGAGACTGGCAACATTAGGCGAGGTTATATGCGTGTGCAGCGCGGTAGAGATTTGACGCAAGAGACGAAGGCTCCATATTTCATGATAGCAATTTGTGATTATAAATGTACATAAGATTTCATAAATGCACATAAAGTATACGTAATGTTCATAAGAGTTCAGTAAACACATTTGAAGGACGGATTACAGGACTTCAAATTATACATATCTTAAATGCTGTAAGAGGTAAGGTAGTGATAAAGTAGCTAAGTAAGTCATGCCGGATATTATCCACATAAACTCTACAGTGAAGAAAAGATTCTGTGAAGTTTTCAATGGTGCTACGATACATGCTCATGAGTGAAAAGTTTAAATAACTATTCCTATATATCTAAGCGACGAACAAACGTAACTGTATTGAATATACACAGTGCTACGTGTGACGTGTACTGTTCTATATATGCTCCGTGGCTTATATGACAAATCCTATTATATAGATTCCGTTTTATACACATTCGTAATTGACAATTCCACGTTTTAAATAAAAATAATGTTGCAGCAGGATAGTACCGTATAAGATAGGGAGTATTCTATCTTGGGCAATAGTGTAAGAATTTTAATTTTGTATTCTTATCTTGTTTAAGTGTCTTATCCTGCATATACTACAAAGGAAAGAATTTCTGATATGTTTACATATGACAGTTAATTCGTAAAAAAAAAAAAGGCAGTAGAAAACTGTTTCTATTAGGTGACAATGCATCTACCGATAATTTTGAACAATAACGTAATTTCAAGCAGTTGTTGAATTCCAGTAAATACAATTCTGTAGCATAACTGATAGCAGGAAACAAAGGAAAGTTAGAGTTATGTCCTGTAATGAAAGTTTAACTTTATTCTAACGTTCATATATTAACATTCACGTGTAACCAAAGGTTTATTTCGGAATGGACAATTCGTAAATACGAGGGCTGATCAACAGACTGATTTTTTTACACATGTGTTTATTACTCAAAGTCTATGTTCACATGATCTTTTTCAAAGTACTCCCCTCCTGAGTGAATGTACTTTTTATAACGTTCCTGCCACTCCTGGAACACGTGATGCAGGCCATTTTTTGATATGTCCTTCAGAATCGCCTCACACTTCTTCACCACTGCTTCAGAGTTCTCGAAGTCAGTACCGCGGAGCTTTACCTTCAGAGATGGAAACAGAAAAAAATCGCACGGAGCGAGATCGGGACTGTAAGGTGGATGTGGTACACAAGTGATGTTGAATCTAGCTAAATATTCCATGACTGGAAGTGCGACGTGAGGTCGTGCGTTGTCATGATGAAGTCTTCAACCATTTTGATGAAGTTCAGGTCGCTTCTTTACAATGTGCTTCCTCAGTATGGCCAAAACGGAAGTGTAGTATGCCCCTGTAACAGTAGTGTGAGGGCGAAGTACATGCTGGTAAATCATTCCTCTACATCAAAAAACGTCATTACCATAACCTTTCCTGTAGATGGAACAACTTTTGCCATTGTTGGTGTGGGAGAACCTGGTGATTTCCACACTGTGCTGGCTTGCTTTCCCTCTGGATCGTAGTGATGTAACTAAGTTTCATCTCCAGTGATAACTGACTGAAGAAACTCATCTCCTCCCTCAGCAAAGGAACGCAGCACCTCCCGGGAAGTCTCAACTCGCACAGCCTTTTGTTCCGGAGTCAACAGTCATGGTACCCAACGGGCACAAACACGGGACATATGGAGGTGATCATGCATTATTGAAAAAAACACTGCCATATGAAATTCGCAACACTTCACTTAGTTTACGTAATGTTATCCTTCGATCCTCACGGACAATCACAGCATGTTTGTTTCTGTCACAGCAGAGGCCGAAACACCAGGTCCACCTTGCTTAACGCATGAAACTCGTCCTTCCTTGAATTCTTTGAATCACCGAAACACTGTTGCTCGAGGTAATGCACTTTCACCGTAAGCTTGCTTGAGCTTTTCGTATGTTTCCGAAGCTGTATGGTTCAAACGAAAACAAACCTTTATTGCTCCATACTGTTCTTCTCGTGTAACCTCCATTGTATGCATATACACAGCACGTTGTGAGGCGAAATGGAAGCAGTGTCTAAAACACAGCGGACTACTCCCAACCTACCGATACGACAATGCTGCCACCTAGTGAGAGTATACATGAAACACAACTATTTCAACTATCAAACGTGCCGGCATTCGGCAACAAAGGAAACTGCGGTACAACAATCAGTCTCAGTCTTTGTTGATCAGCCCTCGTATAATAAATAGTTGTATCTAACATTTGTTTTTTAAATTAGAATATTTCACCGAAAATATAATTTTAAAATAGTGAATATCGTGGTAGTACCTTTGAAACTAGTTCATGTGACTGTCATTGTGATATGTGGATAATTTTTTGTTGGTTGTATGATAAAAGACCCGTAATCTTTATATTTGCTTTATCTGGATCCTATCATGACCGTGTTCGAACCCTAAGCACCTAGTTCCAAATCACTCTATGACGTTAAAAGAGAACGAAGAAACCTTTAATCAAATTCTTAGTTATTATTTATCACATACTAGGTAGTCTATATATTAATGGTACTCAGAATCTTTGTGGTCTGTGTCAGTACCATCCCAACATTAAGTTCGTGCGGTAATCATACGCATTAGAACACGACCAATACGGTTACGGTGGTATTTTTGCACCCGGGATAGAAAATTACGATTATATTGTAAAGTGGTTTAACTAAAAAATACATATTTTGCAGATACGTCAGCTTGTGAAATAGGCTGTGACCATGTGACCCATTCGAGTCTTTTCTTTTATCTAAATATTTGGGGATTTTCTTCCTTTTATTTGACACATCTGCAATGCTTCACCAAAATCTGTATCGGTTGAACAGCATACTTTTCCTTAAGCTTAATCAAAGCTTAACGAAAATTAACAGTACGAGTAAAGCATAAGTATCTAATCGGCTATAATGTTCCTCCTGAAGTGATTGTGCAATTCTCGTACCGTAGAAGTGTATACATCCTAATTTATCTTGCAAAACATATGCGAGGATTTTTTTAAACTTAGACACCGTTCTTTCCTTAGGTTCATTGGTCTTCGGTTTCCGCACTAGATGGCAGGCAGACGCGCATGATGTAATTTTATGTTTTATAGAAAGAATAACGTAGTAGTAATCCATGTTTATGATTGTTACGAAGCAAAAAACAGTCAGTTAATAATTTGGAAGCACTTTAAGTAAATAATGAACTATTATCTTGAATTCCATCTGATAAACTTTCTTCTTCAATATCTAATTCCGTTGTTGCATCTTAAGTTAAGCTGCTTGTTGCATTACTTAGATGCCATTGTTGGAAGAAAAGAACGTTCTTTTTGGAGGTCCACGGGAATTTATTTATTCCTGTGCCAAACATTTATCAAAGAAATAATAATTCCTAATATGTAATGAATGAATCAGACTAGTTACTATACAATTCACAGTTAAAACAATTTGGGAGAGGCCAGTTGTCAAATATAAATAGCGTCATTATTAGAACCAAGTTCTTAAATATTAAATTGTGTATATACAGTATACATTGACATTAGAAACGTGATTTCAGGAGATATTTGACTATCTTCGTTTCATGTCATTTCATATACTGGTTTCAACCACATCCCTTTCTGAGAGTATGTTTATAATAAAATAATATCTGTCAATTTTGTCGCCCCGTTGGGATGACGCCCCGCGGAGCAGCATATCCTTTCATGAGCCAAAATGACCTATAATTCTTTAATGATTCAAATGCAGTGACGTTTTGTACGAAACCGAATGGGATTTAGTATCTTCTCATAAACCCAAGATTACGAAGGAGCAATTTGAGGGGAATGTACTGGCTTTCACTTTTCCAGGTTATTGACTATCAACCCTGAAATCAACTCAATTGGTTCTGTGACCTGTGATTGAGGAGATGGCGTGCATAAAATACACTTAAATACTGAAAGTCCGCGATGGAAGCACAAGCGGATTTCCCGGTTGAGCTCATACAAAACTCAGTTACAGAGAGATAACAAAGAAAGAGTCTGATAAGAACAAAGTGGACACTGGTTGACGCATAAGACCAAATATGAGGTTTATATCCATAATGGTTCTAAATAATTTAAATAGGATTTAAGTCGTATATTTCGAAAACTATGTTCTTTATTCACTTAATACGGCGTAATATTATTTATGGCAGGACTGTGTATAAGAACTCCTTTTCCGTTGTGAATTGTAGTGACGTCTCTCTTGTGTATAAACATGCTTAAGAAAATGTGTATATGAGATATTAGAACTTTTGGCACAGATATAAATAAATATCAACCAAATAGACCTTCAACTGAAATAAATTAAAGAAGCTAAAGACCTTCTCCTACTCGTTTCTTGGTATTTCCTTTAGTTTTTTTGTTAAGACTAAGAAGCAGAGGAATACAAGTAATAGCCTTTCATATAACGGTATATTTTGTGTTGTTCATATTTCACATTATATATAAAAGAAGAATAAAGCGTTTTAAAATTATCAATGTCATTTACATCCTTTTAGTTCTCAGTCCCTCAAATAATAAAGGTGTCTGTAGGATATAACGTTTGATATTTGTTGTTTCAGAGAAGTTCTTAAGCAAAGCTTAAAAGGAGATGATCCTATATCAAGTGATTTACTAAATCATTTAATGAAAATTATAACTAATTGAGCGTATTGCAACATATAGAAAAGCTCATATAAAATAACATTTGCAATAGGACTTCAAGAAACTTAAGATACTCCAAAGTAGTTTGTCTTAGAAATTACAGGAAATAAGAAACACAAGAGAATAAGATCAATAGCTTCTCTAATTATTTCTATTTTTGCCCATGGGAATTATTTAAGATAAATCTTCTGTTGAGCGTACTAGATTCCAGTTACATCAGCATCTTCGTGTTCAGAACGTTGACAATCCTGGAAAATGTATTGGATGACTGCACCATGATTACTTGCCAATTAATCACAAAAGTAGCACTGAGCCCGTTGTTTAAATTTTAAGAAAGGCAATTCGACCACTTACTGTCACTGTCATTTAGATCAATATTAGCTGCTGCTTCTGTATTTGATAAAACAATGTAACGATCTTGCATTCTTTTTAGAGAAACAGCATCACTATGTTATTTTGGAGTTATGAGGTTAAGAAATGATGTTAGGTATCGTGAACTTATGTTTAAATCCTGATTTACGCACCGATGAAGGTAGACCATATTTATTTACTTTCTTCCAAACGCCCACACATTAAAATGCTTCCTCTCAACTGCTAGTCAAAAGCAAATTCGTTATACAACCGGAATTAGTTTTTTTTCTGCAAAGCATTCGTAGGCCTAATTGGACATAAGTAAATAGACTTCTGCCAGTAACATTTGAAAGGCTGTTCTTGTCCATATCTTGTTACCCACTGTTTCCACCAGCTACACTACGCCTGAGTACATTTGTTCAATTGTGTTTGTTAAAAAAGTGAAAAAGATATTATTTTTGTGAGAAAAACTATACATATACTAAAATCTTGCTTTTTTGACCGCAGTTTCTTTGTTTCATATTGAGAAAACAAATCTAGCTTAACGGCGGATCTGTGTCCTTTGCCTGCAACCATAAATTACTGTTATGTTACATCTATCGACGAATACCAAGTGTTACAGCTATAGATGAAGCAGTTACACGAATAGTGGTGGTGGTGGCGCTTACAAGTGATTGCAACCAAAAGTACAGCTGTGATACACATCGACAAGAAGACGATAGCATCATCCATAAACTATTTACTAAAACAAACCAATTCGACACCAGAAAGAGACACTTCGGAGTTTGCTGAGATCAATATCTAACGTTGTCATTGCTCAAAGAAATAATCAAACAACGAGCCTTAAAAAAAAGTATCAATCTGGTATACAATTCTCCGTTATGTCATGAAACAATGGCTCTTCAAAATGATTATCATGTCAGCTCTTACTTATGAATGCCTAGCTTGGTCTCTGGTCACGTAAAAAATGCCGAATGCGTGCAGACTAAAGCAGAATGAAAAACCATTGCCCAAGTAAGATACACAAGGAAGTCATTAGAATATTTAGTACTGATTACCATAAGAGATATCCAATCACATAAATACAGAAAATTCTGATAAACACTTCAAAGGTACGTCTGCAAGTCTATCAATACAAAAGGAACGGCATATTCTCATAGAAATATACACAAAACTATTTAGCTAATGTAAATACCTTGTGAGAGTTTTCTATACCATCAAGAAAATTCCTTGTCTTTCGACAGTTTTAGGTATATGCGCACATAAAAAACACCGAATTTCCAGTTCCCATTTTAAGTAACGTATACGAAAATGCAAATATTAGTTAAGACATCAATTCTACGAATCAGAGCTGTGACCTGATCCTCGAAACACAACACCAGGGCTTTGACATGATCCTCGTAACCAATAACCGTGACCACGTCAGATATCTCATCTGGACATTCGTTTCTTTTCTTTGATACATTGTTGCCATTTTCTTTGTTAATCCTACCTGTGCCCATTCCTGTGTTATCCCTGGACAACAATTGTATGTTTTGGGAAGCTAGCCTTAGGAAACCGATAGCTGTCTTTTCGTCAGCAATCTGAACCCCTATCGGGAAGAGAGGAAACTGATTGTGCTCAAAGTCGTTGCACAGATATTGATCACAGGTTCATTCTCAAACACCTTTGTGTGACAGTAAGAACTTTGTTTCGGAAATATTTTCACGATACAACGCAACAACATCAAGGGCGACATCATCTACCACAAACAGTATAAGAACATCTAAAATACTCAACTTTAGGCATTATTTCCACACATCGAAGCAACCTAACCTTCTACATATTCACGATCAATATAACCAGCTCATATCAAATCAGGACGTTCCTCTCCACCACAAACACGTACGTATATACCGGTAATCAATTTCTCTTATTCCGAAAGTGAGCTTGAAATGTGCTTACGTATCACTGATGAATTTCCCTTAATAGCAAATTCAACCATCAAGAAACACTACTTTTGCTCACGAATTTTGATCCGAAATATTAGAATCTTAAACTGCCATTACTCCAATATATCAAATACGCCTCCCACGAGCAAATCACCAGGATCATTCCAACCAGGAGCGGTGTCATAATACAGCCTACAGACCAACATCTCTCTTCAATCATTCGAAACAAACACAACTATTAAATTTTCGGGAAATCTACAAATATGAATCGACTAGAAGTCAAAATGTCAACCATGACTACCACCATGCAAATCACCCATATTAGCTGTCGTATTTCAACCCATCCAACCCAAACAACGAACTATAACTCGAAGGACACTCTATTTTCGATGCATTCGTATCAAATCATGCAACGGAGAATCAACATATATGATACGAGTCTTTACTACAAACCAAGTGACAGTTGACGACCTACTCACCAAGCAACGGTGCAAATATATATACAAATTTAGGCCCAGAACAAAACCCTCCACATACACCACCACCAGTCTTTATCAGATGCGAAAAGTGTCAGCAGTACAACAGACACCCAACATTAAAATGTCCCAAGTACAATCGTTAAATGTTGCTTTTGTGTTCAGGACTGTATAAAACATATCTTGCAACAATTCTCTATAGCCACTACATGTGGAGAGAATCACCCGATATTTAGTTATAAATATAAAGAGAAATCAACACCCGATCCAACAAAGCCAAAGTACTAGTTTACATTCTCACTTCAGAAACAAAGCACAAGGAAGAAACACTACTACCTTTGTTTTCAAACCAATGGCGATCGATCAATTCCTTCTCTTTATCACCGTAGCACGTGACACTTCAGAATATACATACATGCCACCGACCATTGATCTTACAAGAAATACAG
>JAGDQP010072518.1:0-10499 GCA_022664845.1 Lepisma saccharinum | reverse complement strand
GAGATACTGTAAATTGCAGCATCATGTCCTTGAAATTCAATGCTGTACGTACAGACTAATGTGAGAGCTTTACGAAAACAAAACGATTTGTCTGTTTACGAATCTTGATTTTTTTTCTTTTCTTTTTATCTTGTTCGTAGTTCCGTTCAGTTTACTTTTACATTCATGTTGTATCTGTCATGACTCTAGACGGAATACTGGAGACTTTTTTTTTTTGAGGGGGAATGAAAGCAACTTTAAAGCAGTGACGTTCTAATAGCAATAATTAACAAAGGGTTCTCATGTTGACTTTTATCACCAAAGTTCATCCGAAACTAGGTTCTAGTTTGAACGGCTACAAGAAAGTGGGTTAAGTTATAAAACTCCAAAAAATAATGGCTTTCGGGCTGGAGATGGTTGAAAAAAAGGACATGATTTGACGTCAACAACAGCTTGAAGCCAAAAGTTAAAAAAGTGGGAGAAGAGTACTTATAAAAAAAACAAACAAAAAGGACAACATAGAAGGGAAGATTTAAACTAACTCAAAGCGATTGAGATTGAGTCTAATGAAAGAGAAATAGTGAAAAGGAGGAAAAGCTATAGCCGGGGTATAAATCTCCATTGTACTTCGACTCCCATCTCTGCTCTTGATCACAAAACTTTTGCACAAGTTTTTACTCTCATGGTTGGCAGTACATCAAGAACAGAGCACGCGCACACACATATATACACACAGCCAGCCAGTGTCCTTCACTATTCTCTCTTTTATACGAGCCCATTAAATTTCAAGTGATGTAATGGTTTACTACGGTGCAGGTCAATAGATACCGTTTCGATCTCTCTTTTTTTATTCTTCTTGTTTTTGTTTGTTTTATTTCATTTTTTTCCAGAAACCAAAAAACAAAAGAAAAGGTTTTAGTAATACAACAACAGCTACTTATTTCGGTTCCTCAGTATAAAAACACAAAACAGAGGGATTCTGTCTTTTGTTTGTTTATATTTTCAATGCTTCTTTTTTCTGGTAGCAAAAGTTTCTTTTTGAATTTCGATGTATTTAGTTCGTAAACTTTTTCAATAAATTTTCATTCTCTGTTATTCTTTTTCCTGTTTTAGTTTCGTTCATGGTTGACAGTATTATTTATAACATGTAATAACTACTAGCATTAAATCGTACGGAATATTAATCGTATGCGATAAATCTCCCTAAAATTGGGATTATTATTGTTAGTCAGCAAACACTGAGAAAATATAAATTGAATTATGTACGTACGTACAGTAGCTATGAAACAATGAATGCACTTTATGTTGTATTTTACATTTGTTTCGCTCTTAAAAGTAGATAATGAAGAATGTTAAATGTATACCATATTTCTTAAATTGTGTAGAACTCAATTTATTTTAAAAAATTACGAGATTGAGAACTATGGTTATTATTTATCTTTACCAAAATAGACATTTATAATTTGAATAGGTAGTTTAATATAATACTATGGCGACAAAAGCAAGAAGTTATAAGCCAGAAATTTCTCTTCTTAAAAAAACTGTAGCTTAATTGGATGTAATTTTAAAGATTTAATCTAGATCTATTGGCCCCGAAGTAATCGCGAGGGAATAAAAAGTAGAGGTATCCTGCGCAGCCTCTACTCTTAAGCACTATGTTCAGTGCAAACACTATTAAGTGAAATCTTATGCACAACAAATGAGTCTGATATGTGGGCGACTAAAGATCATTTTCTTAAAGACACTGGTCGTTGTGTTTACAAGTATTCCTATTAAATTTATGAAAAAGTAGGATTCCGTTGTTGGTCAGGTCAGGTGTCCTATGAAAGCATCAAGTTGGGTGGAAGAGCTACTACGAAGTAAAAGAAAAAATGTGTTCTGTTTCTTTAACAATACAAGATTAATTGCAAAATACACGTTCGGTAACATATAAAGTATATTTTCTAATTAATATCGTTACGGAAAGAAAGTATATTTTGATTAATAGAGAGATACGATAACATGTACTTGAATGAAAATGAACACAATCGTGTATTTGAGACACAAAATATTTTTATTGCATTATTAACTCTGACGCAGTTGGAAACATTTCCTTTTTATAGTCGGAACCTTTTAATACGCATTTGCCTGTACCATAGCTACTATGAAGGTAACAGGCAAAGAAAATACGCTGCTTAATTTTCGTCTTGCTATCCACACTGAATTTCTCATAGAAACACGAGCGTGGTTCGAATCTTACGCTGTACTGTTCTTAAAATCTTTGTGTAAATCGCAAATAATTTCTTTATGACAATTGTACTAACAGCTACTAGACGTCGGAGAGCTATATTCAATGTGCTGAAGATAATTTCTTTTCGTATTACCCAGGCTAGCTATAATCTGTAGGTTCGATGGTCGTGAGCCGTGCCGATAGGTTTTTAAAATTCGTCGTCTACATATATCAAATACACAGTGCAGACTACAATAACTATCGTAGAATCCTAACAAGGAGCTTTATAATTAAATTAGAGGAGTATTAAGCATCCTTAGCTTAATTACAATTTTCCAATATAGAAATAAGACAGCATCCAAAGAAGGCGATAATATGATATATTTAAGAAGCATTTTTTTTTTAATTTAAGAAAATAATTCAATGAGGTGTTGAGACGGATATGTCAGAATAACGCACCCTTCGTACTCATCAAACTTGTCACATATCAATTGTACAAACTGGTTTAATATATCTCTTTACATAAAACCAACAATCAGATTCTTATAGAACATTACACAGTAACTTTCACATGAACATAGCATTTCATCGTATTATACAAAAGAAATCTTTCATTCAACTTAAACGTATACTAATTATTTTATCAAAAATCAAACTTTGCTTCCATCTGTTAATAAGAATTGCAACAACTTCTCTTTATACTACAAATCATGTCTTTTCTTCCTTTTTCACTTATCATATTTCAGTTATCGATGAAGGAAGTATATTATCTCTGTAATAATTGAAGATAATTAAGTCTCTTAGACATAACTATGCCTATACGTCATAAGTAGACCATATCATAATAATTTTACGACACAATCTTCGTATGAATACAAGTCACTTAGCGTTATATTCCTGATATAAGTACAGTAGAACTCGATTATAACGACTCGAAAATTTGTGTCGTTATAACCGAATGTCGTTGTGGCCGAGGTATACGTCGTTATCAGGAATATGTTGGTACCGCAGAAAACCTGACACTATAGACGAGGTGTCGTTATAACCGGTGTCGCTATAACCGAGTTACACTGTATATTCGAAGATGAAAATTATACAAGAATTAATGTAAGTTCAATTGTTAAATATTACATTTCAGCATTAATCTTTGAACTTACAAATTAATGTTACAAAATGGAATAGGTTCACACACAAAATTAATCCATCATAATTTACAAGTTTCACCATGCATTAAAATTGCTTCACCTAAAAATTGTTAAAAAAAATATTTACTTCCTCCTTGAATATACCTAGGTGTTCAGTTAAGAGTCGACATCTTGATCGTCCAAAAGTTAAAGATGTTTGGCATGTATTTTTCCCCTGTTCAATCAACCAACTAAGGGCATAAAGATCTTTCGAAACCAACAGATTGATCTACGCCTCAAAGAGGTTATGAACCAAGAAACTAAACAAAAAGTACGTGTGGTATGTTTAACGTTTTTTGTTCCAGAATATTATGATGAAAACCCTCCAAGTTGTACAATTCTGCAAGAAACCTATTACTCCTAGACAATGTCCAGTTTCAACTTGCTTCAAGTTTAGGGCCAAACATTTTGTTGTTGCTTAGAAACAGTAATATTATAAGTTGTTTCTTCGCAATATTTAACATCAAACATACTTTGTCCTTTCTTCATTTACGCATATAGTTGTGCGTATCGGTACTGTTAACTTCCGAGAAATTGTAGTATTGCTTTCTTATATGGATATTTAACAAAATGTCCTGTTGAAATTACTATTAATAGCAAAACACCATCAGTGCTTCAATTAGCATAAAGTGTAACGATGTTTTAATTAAAATACGTCATCATCAAACCAAAATAATTCCATACCAAATGCAACAAGTATTGTTACTTTCGCAAAAAATATTTTAATATATTCAATTTTTGTTAATATGGAAGACTGAAAAATATATTAAAATCTTACTTACAAGGTAGGGTTCCCAGGTGTAACACGCCGATTGTGATAAGATTGCACAGACATAAAGAACATCGAAAAAGAAGCGACACGTATTTCTTTATATCGACCAACAACCGCATTCAAAGGGTCAAATAGGGGCATAAACATAGGTCAAAATCAGATTGTGTGGAATATTGAGAGAACGAGAAGAGATATCGGAAAAGGTTAAATGTACGAAATACTACCCATAGTCGACGCAAGGCAATGAGGTAGGACGCACCCATGCGAAGAAAGCAGAACATCCGGAAATGGACCAATCACACATTTCCTGATTTCCAACATCGCTACAATGTGCTACGAAAATGAGCGAAGAGGGTGGCAAGGAGCAGGAAGAAAGAAGAAACGAAAACGGAAAATACATGTTTTTGTTTTGGGTGCATACTTCTCCCGTATGCGAAAGAGACGCAGATTCATCTCAATGCACGAAGATGGGAAATCACTCAGGAAGGATGCAAACGCTGTGCGTAGAGGCAGCCAGCGAAACAGTACAGCACAGTGGGTTGTATATATCAGAACATCAAGTTGAATTTTTTAATTTGAATTTATTTTAAGGCCTTTAGGCAACTATGGCTCAGGCCGTATGGATGATGATGGGATGAATTGGTGGAATGAAGAAAGTGAGAAGAAACGGGAGGACCTCGAGAAAACCCACGCACATGGTGTTTGTCCACCACAAAACATCAAATTGAGTTGTAGAAAGAACTCATAGATAAAGGATTGCAAGGTCAGATGACGTAGTATGGCATGCACGTGCAGGTACTGTAAGGAATGAAAGAGCAGGTTGACGTTGGAATTTCACTCTGGACGCTGTCTGGCTCTGCGAGGCGAGAAGAATATCACAGCAAGAATGCAATCTCTATCTACCATCACACATATCTACACAATACAGCCTGTTATATCTGCCAGTGGAAAGTTGCTGTCGCCCATGCTCATAGTCTTGAAAGAGCTTCATGGCACGTTTGGGCCACGGATTCAACAAACAATGTTCCGCCCACAAAACTTATACATTTGCGCATCATCATCTGGGAAAGTGACAAAACAAATCATTAAGACGTGGTTCCAATCGGTGTTCCTTCCACAGGTCAATGAGCAAACGGTACTGTTAGTCTACTCGTGGACGGGCTATGATCGAGCCGACTTGGCAACAATAATGCCACTGAACAGGCAGCGCAACATTATGACGATACCTATTCACACAATGGTTAATACAACCTCTGGACGTGTATGGTGTCAGAGTTTGGAAGAACTTCGTACGCAAAGTACCTGGTGCTGTACGCCTTCACCAATTCAACATCAATCTAGCAGAGACAATATCCTGACACTTCAATCCCTTGTGCATAATCAACTGTCGTCTCCACGGTACATACGTGTATTTTAATATGCATGCTTTCGTTCTGGATATCTTTCAACACCACCAGAGTACTTTCCAAATCCAGTAGAGTTTTGTTTTCATCAATTGACGTCATTGGTCTGTGCAGCAGAGTGCCAGAATCCATCCATCATCAAGTGTTCATGGTGACAACGCTGGTTTTGAAATATTTTTTTGCAACTTATCAGGAGTGAGCGACTTGTTTCCAGCATACACCCCTGCACACTGTTATGTTGTACGTACATATGTACGCGAATTTTCGTAGTGATGTCATGTTGATACTCATGCGTAGTACTGATATTACTGTTGCTGTTTATCTTACATATATGGACCACCTGTTATTACATTCTACTGTGCAATGCATGTTTGTTTTTGTGTTACTACTGCCCACACACATTTTCGTTTCCAGCATGCATCTCATCGTTGTTCCCATTACGCGATATATGCCACCCACTGTGCAGTACTGTCTCGCTGGCTGCCTCTACGCACGGCGTTTGTATCCTTCCTGAGTGTTCTCCCATCTTCGTGCATTGAGATGAATCTGCGTCTCTTTCGCATACGGGCCATGTATGCACCCAAAACAAAAACACGTATTTTCCGTTTTCGTTTCTTCTTTCTTCCTGCTCCTTGCCACCCTCTTCGCTCATTTCCGTAGCACATTGTGGCAATGTTTTAAATCAGGAAATGTGTGATTGGTCCATTTCCGGATGTTCTGCTTTCTTCGCATGGGTGCGTTCTACCTCATTGCCTTGCGTCGACTATGGGTAGTATTTCGTACATTTAACCTTTTCCGATATCTCTTCTCGTTCTCTCAATATTCCACACAATCTGATTTTGACCCCCTGTTTATGTCCCTATTTGACCCTTTCAATGCGGTTGTTGGTCGATATAAAAAATTACGTTTCGCTTCTTTTTCAATGTTCTCTATGTCTGTGCAATCTTATCACAATCGGCGTGTTACACCTGGGTACCCTTCCTTGTTAGAAAAGATAACTTGATGAAGCAAACTAATATAGTTACAAAAGAAAAGTTTCAGGATATTTAACAAAGATGCTATGTTTTTTTTCTAAGTTCTTATTTTTGCTGTTAAGGTCGTTGTGTTATTTGTATCGCTCATTAACTGAAAAAATAAACCCCTTAGATGTTACCAGCTTGTTTAACGAACGTGGTCCGACGTTTGTTAAACAAAGAACTCAATGAATATCCCGAGACTTCAGTATTATAGCGGGAAATGATTTTCTTTGGTAGTCAGTTTGCGCTGCTAGCGGGCTCGTATAGAAGATCGAGCAGAAGGTCTTATGTGTTGCGTTTCATGGCGAGTCTAAAAGCAGCAATTTGAAAACAGGAAAATTCCCGTTTTCATTCAGCTTTCGTTTCCCTGTTATGTTTTATTAGTTGTGTCACTCTTTCGTGGCCCTCCCCATCCCCAGACTAGGAAGCATAAGCCAGACTAGGTGGCTAAACAGTTGAGACAAGTAATGAAGGAACAAACTTTGGAGCATCTTTATTGAATTCTGTCGCTGGTCTTAAATACTTCATGACTTCATACTATACCATATCGGTTTATCCCATACGTAATGTCGTATGTTTGTAACGTGAGGAAACCAACGATAACTTATACTACCGTTAGTCAGGAAAATAGTCTCCATCGGACTCCACAGCACTTTGCCACCTGTCGACCACTTGTTGAATCTTATGTTGAAAGAAGTCACCGGTTTTGAAGGCAAAGAACTGAGTCACTCTCAGTCGCACGTCATTATCATTTTGCAATGTTTTCTCGGAAATATGTTTTTTTCAGGCTTCGAAAAAGACAGTACTCTGTTGGTGCAAGGTCTGGTGAAAACGCCGAGTGGGAGAGTTTCTCCCAGTCACATTCCTCGATCTTAGCACAGGTCTCTCTTACCATGTGTGGGCGCACGTGGATGAGCACACCCTTACGATTAACCAGAGCAGGACATTAGTAGAGCGATGACTTAACAATCAGAAGGTTCTGGGAACGATGCCAACCGCCGCCCATTTCGACTCAAGTTTTTGTGTCACACCATAGAAATGCCGGGATTGTACTTTCCTCTCACTTTCCCGGCCTGAGTGAAAATTACATTAAGGCAATAAATAAATAAAAATTCAAAAACTCGTCAAAATTAAATGTGAGATTTTATCGATATTATTACGCATAGGCAATATAGTGATAGGTCTATTCCCGTGGACTTAAGATAATATATTTACTATGCCCACCTGGGTAGTCGTGCTCATTAAGAGATTCTTCTGCAAATGCTACTGACAAAACTTTATGGGTTCAAAATCCGTCCAGGACGTTAATGTGCCTCTTTCTTCTCTACTTCTCATCCAGAGGAAGGTAATGACAAACCAAAATTGGTTCATTTTGTCCAAAGGCCTTCGAAGTCATTACCTTATCCTTCATTTATTACCTGCATTACGCTCACTATACCTAGCGTAATTAATATAAATATAAAAGTTCTAAAGCACAAAAACGTGATGATCACGCTGTAACTTAGAGAAATTAGTAATTATTTCCGGGTTAAATTCCATAGAGGTGTAAACTAAAAGGTAACATTTGATGGATAAATAACAAGGTAACAAATTTTGGAATTCGTTAATATTAAGAAATGTTATCGTTATCGTCTAGAATTAATGAAGAATAATGCAGAAAAATCGGTATAAAAGAGGCAATTATTTGCAGTAGCGGAAGGGTGGTAACTAGAATGTGTCCGATATGGCTATGGCAAGATGCAATTGATGAGACAACCTGGCGTTAATCAACCCACCTTCGCTTACTCGGTATTATTTTGTGTATATGCATGAATTCTTCCCCCCGCCCCTTCGCGTGATATCTACTTTGTCCAGATACGAGTGTGTGTACTTTCAACAATGTTCAAAGTTTTATTTCTGCTTGCCAAACATCCAGCTGTGCAACATTAACGTCCATACACTGTTGCCGTCTTTTCGGAAACCGAGAATTACGTGCTGACGGTGCTCCACTGAGATATTCAGAATCACATAACTTATTATGCCCTTCAGGTCATATAGATTAGCTGGTTTCTGTGAATACACCTTGGTCTTTACATGTTCCCACAGCCAGTAATCGCGGTGTGTCAAATCCGGTGATCTGACAGTCCACGGTATGCGTCCTCTTCGGCCAATCTATCCCTCTTGAAATAGTTCGTTAAGAAACTGACGAACCTCAAGGGTAAAATGCGGCGGCGCCCCATCTTGTTGGATATGCACCTCATTGATTATGCCTAATCAATGAAGTTTTGGCATAAGGAACGTATATAGCTTGTTCCGATAGCTGTTGCCATTTGCCGTGTCTTCTTCGAAGAAAAATAGACCAATGATGTGGTCCACTGAAACCGCACACCACACATTGACTTTGAGACTACCCCGCTTTTGCACCTCGAACTCATGTGGATTTTTCACCTTGGTATTTGTGTCTGCTGGGAGTGGTTTCCCATACGTTGTTTTGAACTTTCTCCTCACTGAAACGCAAGATTTTAACTCTGTAAACCACAGCACACGCTGTGCCTTTTAATTGATGGACGCCATATTAAGTCACGTGATCACGTGACTACCAGTGTAGCTAGAACAAAACTCGTTATTGAGCAGTGTGGCTAGAACAAAACTTTAAACTTCCCTTCTTCTGACCCCCAAAATTTGTATTCTTAAACGTAACAGTTAAAAAGTTATAGAGATTTAGTTTTCTGCAGAACTTTATGGACACCCTGTATCACACATTATTGAATTGTCGATCAACTTTAATTTACGCCTGAAGATTTGGGCTTGTGATTAAAAGTACAAACACGTACACAGACGTATTTCTCAGAGCTTATAAAATAATATATGGCTCTACATAGATAAGAGTATCCAAATGTTATAAAGTAAACATCGAAATCTGCATAATAGGTTTTTCTTAAAGTATATAAAATATAATGAATAATACTGACTTTTTCTTTAGTCATTTTTCTTATAATTAAATAAAAAATATGAGAAAAATTAAAACAGTAATATTTCTCTTTAAATTCTTCGAATTAACCCACTAACAGCATAACGAAAAATGCAGAAATAAACTTCTGATTTCTCCCTGCGATCAATTTGTATCAATGAGTAGTAGTTTTCTCTGGCACCTGTGAAATGTGACATTGTTATATTTCTTGTTATATCTGTTTGTACACTTCGCATAAAAAAAAATGCGACAGCAAACCCCGTGCAACTAGACGACCCTAATGGTACCTTCTTATTCCACAATTGTGTCTGGTAAAAACTTTTTCCTTCTTTCGTCTCCCCCATACCAAAATCAGCAAACATCATGAGCATGTTTTCTTTTCTTTTTTTTTTCAAAATAGTATGTATAAAATGAAAGAATAAAAGCGAGATGAATCAATATACACAAGTTGATGGAGGGAGAAATTGAAAAATACAATGAAACATTTAAACCGATGGATATCTGTTAGACAGAGTCAGAGAAATGAAAGAGAGCGAAAGAAAAGGGGAGAGAGAAAAAGAAGAAGAAGAAGGATTACAGATAAAAATATGGAATTTAAACGTAGTAAAAAAGATTAAGTTCAGTTCCCACAAATCTAACAGCATGATAGAAGTTACTTCTGGGTTTTATATTTTGTTTCAGGGCCATTCGAATATATAAAAGGTGCTTAAAAAATCAGTTAAGTCAATTTCAAAATGGAGACCAAACTTGGTGGTCAGAATAAATACTCATGATTTCCAGTGAAACTGCAGAGTTTTTAGACATATCTAGGATAATGTCAAAAGCGTAACACACATGCCTTGTTTTCGCAGTGTTCGCTTGCAAATTCGATGGGGCTTATTAAACATACTGCTTCGGAATATCTTGTAATCAGGAATTCTGACAGGAATTTCACTTTGGGGGGTGTAAAGTCAAAATTGGGAGAGTGAACGTAGAGTTTTGCACTG
>JAGDQP010072517.1:0-10499 GCA_022664845.1 Lepisma saccharinum | reverse complement strand
TTGTAGCCCCTTGTTGTTGTTAGTTGTATATTATTTTTATTAGTCTTTTATTGGAAAATGAGTTCATTTTGTTTGTGCCGGTGTAGTGGGTCTAAAAATGCTAAGGTATTGTTTATTTGGCGATACTGTAAACACGGCTTCGCGAAGGGAGTCAACAGGAATGCGTAAGTAATACCTTTTCATTCAGTTTTTTGTATTATCCTGTTTGTGTATTTGTGTATTAATGTGTTCTCTTTGTTCCTGTTTATTGTAATGCTTATTAGTATTCTATATCTTATTTGATTTTTTTTACGTTTAAGAGAAATTAAATTGAATAAGTGAGGTGAAAAGAGAAAAACATTCCATGAAAGCAAGTTTTTGGAAAGTCAAATAAGGAACAATTTTTTTTTCTAATCCATAGTTACATTCATATATATATTACAATAAAATTGTGAGAGAGAAAATGATAAGTTAAATATTACGATCATGTTAAACTTCTAAAATGTTTTCTTTTTGATCTACTGGAAGATTAGCAATAAATAAATTAACAGGGTTCCCACTCACCTAGAAAGCCTGGAATAGTCAGGGAATCCAGCGTAGCACTAAAATGTTCTAGAAAAGTCAGGGAATTTCACTAAAATGTCTGAAAACCTGGAAAAGTCAGGGAATTTGATAGCTTATTGTTTGAAGTTCATTTAGCTACAACAGGCATTTAATTTTTTATCGTTTTTGAAATTACTTGGAGGCTAATGTGCAAACCATGAAGCAATTTAAGAAAAGAATACAGTGAAATATTTTAATGTATCTTTATTTTCATGCAACTATGATCTTTATTTTCCCATGGAATTATGATATATATACAAAATGGGGTACCTGAAAATTTCTGAATAGTGACCTGGAAAAGTCAGGGAATTTGATCTTGGCAAATGAGTGGGAACCCTGATTAAACAAAATTAAGAATTATTATGGTCTGAATTTTAGAATGATAATAATAATTAAAAGTATTAGAAAAAGTATATAGGAAGAGTAACTATTCTTCAAATAGTGTCAGTAGCGTTTGAGGTAAATAAGACTTTCTGTTGATTCTATCATCTCAAATTAAAAATCAATAAAACATTGTTGTAACATAAATTATTGTTCATAAATATAAATAGAAGCTAACCAAAAAGAGAAATGCAAAAGCTGATCCAATTTTCAGGGTTGTCAATCCTTGATTAAGGTATTTTATATAAAGCCAACTAAATGAAACGGGAACATGTACCACTTTCTTTTCGATTTTTTTTGTCCAGTCCTACATGAAACTTCTCCTTAAACTGCTTTTAGATAGTAGGGCTCTACTTAGAAATGTGGATTCGTTGCAATCCACGTGAACTCAATTAGAAGGAAGAAGGAAAATCAGGGTTCCCACTCATTTGCCGAGATCAAATTCCCTGACTTTTCCAGGTCACTACTCAGAAATTTCCAGGTACCCAATTTTGTATATATATCATAATTCCATGGGAAAATAAAGATCGTAGTGACATGAAAATAAAAATACATCAAAATATTTCACTATATTATTGTCTTAAATTGCTTCATGGTTGGCACATTAGCCTCCAAGTAATTTCAAAAACGATCTAACATTAAATGCCTGCTGTAGCTAAATGAACTTCAAACAATAAGCTATCAAATTCCCTGACTTTTCCAGGTTTCCAGACATTTTTAGTGAAATTCCCTGACTTTTCCATGACTTTGTAGTGCTAAGCTGGATTCCCTGACTATTCCAGGTTTTCCAGGTTAGTGGGAACCCTGAAATTATTCCTTGATTATTTCCTTTCTTTTCTCAATCAAAAATAATGTGATATATACCCTAACTTTACCTTTCATTTTAGGCGTCAGCAACTAGTGCTGTGAAGCCTTATGCGCCAGCATAGTCCAGCTGTCCGTTTGTCGACAACTTTGAACTCAGGAACTACTTGGGCTAAGAATGTGGTTCACGTGTCGTTGCAAAGCTCTCGGCGAGACAACTCAACCTCGTATCATTCATCCAGATGGCAGGGGGTACCAGAAATAGGGAGCAATTTATATTGGAACTATTAAATGGTTGAGGTGTCGTTCATCCAGAATGCAGGAGTGGTTCCCAAGTTTCGGGGAAGGGAGAAATTTCAACTTTGAAACTACTGGACTGCGAAGGTGGTGTCGTTGGAAACGTTTCGGCAAGACAAGTTGAAACCCGAATAATTTATTGAGATAGGAGGGGCGGTTTTCGACTTTTGAGTGGAAGGGATTTTACAATTTGGAAATACTAGGGATTGGAACGTGATTGAGGTCGTTAGAAAGGTCATGCCGCATTTTTTTCGAACGCAACATAAATCATATAAATAGGATGCTCGCTGCTGAAGTCTGGCGGTAGCTTATGTGTGCAGTCCCGAGACTAAATTCTGCCTCACTTGTTTTATTTTGCTTTGATATGAATATGCACTAAATTAAACGCTGCGTTTAAAAATATTTATTTGCTAGATCGTTGGTATCATGTGTTGCCAAGAACATACCAAAAAACAGATCACACACCACTCGCTGTTTAATACAAAGGTCTGTCAAAGAATTTCGTGCAGTCTGTTTGCTAGAGATAAATTATGTATATTTTCATAAACCAGCACAGACCTAAAGTTTGTTTTCTGTCTTTTCAAAGATAAATAAAGACAACAAAAGTGTCATACTATTGCAACAATTATGAGTAACATAAATATTGTAGAAATCACTTAATAACTCAACAACTTCTATGAGATGAAAACTATTGCTGTTGTATGGTAACAAGACAATGCACGCTACTTATAGATACAGGTAGCTTTAGAGATTTAGCATTGAAAGGGGTGAAGTCGATCATAAATACATGACTGTGATTTTGCGCTCTTACCAGATTGTGGTTACATAAAAAAATAGCAGTAACTTACCTTAGTATTCTTAGTACTAAGGTATTAGCTTCTTTCCACGTAACAATCAGATGGTAGGAGTGAAAAATCTCAAATATGTAGTTGTGATCGACTTCACCCCATCTAATCTACTTCACCTCTTTCTCCGGTACGTGCTAATAGACGGGGGACAGCGGCAAACTTTCAATAAGAATGTAATTAACACAACATTCAAGACTACATACACATAACATGCAGACAGCTAATGCTACACACACAGGATTATCAGAAAGAAGTATCCTCACACTTACCATGGCATTAGAATACTGAAAAACTGTACTCGATGCTTACCAGGGCAGAGAACGAGAGAGATAATGGCAACCTTTGTATGCGATGATCTTCTGAAACGGTTAAGTGGTGATTTTTTTTATTTTTATTATTATTATTATTAAGTTTCAGATACAGCTTGAGTTGCCATTTTAGACAGAAACTAAATAACAATGCAACAAACTAAATAACTTCACTACAAACTAAATAACTTTACTACAAACTAAATAACATGAAATTAAATTTTAAACAACACATAACACAGCAATTGATATAAATAACATAACGATTATACTACACAAGAGGAATAACTCACATATTTGTATTTAGCGTTCGATGGAAAGTGTTTTCAGATCCGAAAATATCAATATTTGAATCAAGGTTATTGTACATAATTACTAGTCTATGGAATAAGGAGCGCTGCAGTATACTTAGCCTAGGCGTGGCACAATGAAGTAGGTTATTATTTCTGGTTATTCGCAACGGAACACGGAAGTAAAATTTAGATATCAACTCTCCAGTTCTAAGATTACCGTTAAGTATCTTGTATAAATACATCAAATCTGCCAGCTTGCGACGAGAAGAGGGTACGTGGAGACCAAGAACGGATAATAACTCGGGTTTGCTTAAGCTACGCACTGATGGTATTCTTCTTTTGACTATAGCAAGAAAAAAGTTCAGAACAGAATCAATATGAGAAAGATTAGAAATACTAGCCATGTTCCAAATTGGGGAGCAATTTTCGAATATATTCTATGTGATGAAATATGTCTGTCTATGTAGTATAGTTTTCACCTGTTGAGCAGTTTGAAGGCCTTCCTCTGTAACAGATTATTTAAAAGTGATAAAGGTTTGGCATTTGTATGAAAAAGGAAGGGTAAACTGAAGAACCAGGAGAGTTTTATCAACGGGCGTCCACTGCCTGCAAAGAACCGTGGCATAAAGATAGTGAGAATAAAATATTCTACATTGAGTAATAAGATACTATACACAAGGAGCCAAACTTCATGCATGTGGAATTTCATTATCGTGTTTATAATATACGATTGGCGAAGGATTGCGGGACACCTTTTGACTGACTGTTGGGATTGTTATCATCGTTAGCTATCGCAAAACAGAGTACATACCTTGCACTTACGTTTAATTAAATTCTTTTGCCTGGTTAAGTTTGCACTGACGCAACAACAATGAATTTAAGTCGCTAAACACGCTATTCTGACTCATGCTGATAATACTTCATGCACACATGAATAACAAGACCTGATTTTTTGTATTTCTATGCACGTAATGAATAACATCGCCATGACGAAAACTCGTCGGGTCGCCGATGGCCCACCAACCATGATGGCGGGCCACCGAAGGCCCGCCGAGTTTTCCTCATGGGGATACTACATTAAAAGAATAAAATAGGTGGAATACGGTTCCTTGATCCGCAAAAATATATAATTTCACATTCTTGAGACAATTTCACGTGGTCTTTGTTAAATGACAAATAAAAAAAATGAATTTTATGGGCGATAACAGCACTATGACTTAGGCCCGTCCCGAACGCGGTCTTTGTGAACAATAGTTATTTATAATAGTGTTTTCATTATTTTTCTCTTTTATAATGTACCTTATACAGTTTATAATACCATATAATGAAGTTAGATAATTCTTTTGGTGCACAACAGACGGCGACCGTGCAAGTGCACGATTCTCAGGTGAAACTTCTACACTCTGGCTACAAATTTAATAATTTTCAATAATAGTAACTGTAAAAGTATTTTCATATTTTGTTCATGATTTCTTAATGTTTCAGAATCTTTCAATGCATAAGTTTTGCAAGATTATTGTGGATAAACTGTCAAATAACTGTAAAGATTATTTGTGTATTCTTCTGATATAGACCTTAACCATACAGCATATGCACGCAATAATATATTAGTATATACTACATTATGAGTTGTCTCACATGTTCGTCAGTGACGTCACGATAAACGTAGCCTGTCAAACGTATTAGGTTCTGCGTTTTGGGGAAAATTCAATCACAACAAACTTTATTTACGTTTCAGATTCAACTATTTCCTTCTTCATAAACCACAGGTAATAGATAAATAAGAAACAAAAGGAAGGAACAAAGAATATGTACTGAAGAAGACATACATGCATGTGTTGTCTTCTTCTGCATACATTGTTTCCTTCTTACTTCTTTTTCTTATTATATTACATTTATTATCTTTGAAGAAGAAGCTATTTGGATTCAAAACGTAGAACTTGTTTTTGATGTATTTACAGAAACAAAGGAAGATAATTACATGTAAATACAAAGCATATACATTGAATTCTTCAGTTTCCATGCGTATCATGGCCGTACATGAGTGACCTCAACTTATTTTGGTCAAACTGGAATGTTTCCCGTGTTTCATCTCACAGATTCAACTAGTTTCACTTTTACTAGAGCATGGCTTATTTCCCTTCACTTAGGTGTTTCTGCTTTAGATAATTATAATGTATGGGAAGTGCTATAAAAAAATAAATAAAAAAAAAGAGTTTCAAAAATTTCCTAAAATTTTGTTGCTCAAATTCATTATGTAATTAAAGATGAACTTCAGAAATTAAGAATGCCACTAATTTCTTGTCTTTGTTTTTCAAATAGCTTTTTCTAGGTTATTAACCTTGACGTTTTGCACCATCCTGTTTTCAGTAATTAAATTATATCCGATTTTTTGAGTTGTATATAAGTTTGCCTTGTCTTCGTTAGTACTCGTATTTTACATGGACTTAATTCTAATTGTCATTGTATTTTTATGCATGTACACTGTACAATCCTTATTTGAGTGGTGTATATTTGTATGCGTCTTGAAATGGTAAAGCATTTTGCATGTCAAAGGTAGCATTATTCTTTTTTTCCTACTTTAATTATAATTTTGAAATTGGTGAAAATATTGTCTTTATTTGTACATTTCATAAGTTTATTTATAGAATGTATTGCGATAACAGGGTTAGATGTTATATATAGTAGCTATATTTTGAATATTCTGTTCTGTTACCGTAATCTACTGTACTCCCTATTTGTCGTAGAACAAGATAAAATGGATTTACAATCATAAAAAAAATACAACTTTAAAGCGAATCCCAAACTTTAGAAACCTCGTAATCTGGGATAATGGTTATTGAACTTGGAATATATAATTACCAGAAACCAAATGTTTAGGCACTAAAAGTCTTGAAATTAGGTAGGCAAAGCCCCTGAAAATAGGCACACCAAGGAACTCAAAAATAGGCATTAAAAGTAACCAAAAACAACGGTGTAATAGGAGTTAAGCATGACAAAACTTTAAAAATTTGTGACATAATAGAAAAATATCTTCTCAAATCACGTTTTAATAAATATGTAAGAGAAAACAGCTTACAAATAAAAAAAAAATTCTTTCCACAAGTCGGAAGAATATTTTGTTTCTTTAGAGAGTAAAGATATATATTTATATTCCAACATGTGGATATACACCAATGAACATGTGGATATACCACAACAAAGAATTCTGCACATTTTCTGCTTCATTGTTTCTTTATTACTACTACTATTCACAGTGCGAAATCGTCGGAGGGAGAGATCCCAGGAGAAATATCACTCATTGATGATATTGAGAGGAATTCTCTCGCTCCACCTCTGTCTGGCAGGAAAAAATATCCCCTTTTTTTTGCATTCGTTTACTCATGCCAAATTTTGATAGGACTTCATTGTTTCTATCAATACCGTGGGCCAGAATAGAGTTGCATTTGTCTTAACTAAATCATACTATTTTGATGTGACATAAAAACGATCTTCAACTTCGTCATCTGTATTATTATCAGCATAATAAAAAAAAAAATCCTTAGATTATGATTAGTACAGATCAAAATTATGTCAGAGTTAATATAAATAAACGAAAAAAGTTAAATATTCTCTATAATTTTCCTAAACGGTTATTTTATAAAATTCTTTCGGAAATAGAAATCGTAAGCAGTCATTCATCCACTGTCAGTCTCTTTCTTTCATTCATTGGTCTTTTCTTATATTTCTATCATTCAATCATTCGTCTTGTTTCTGTTTAATTTTCATTCTTCTTTTATTCTCTGTGTCATTAACCTTGTTTCAGTTCAGTTATTACCTTTCGTCAAAATTTTCACATTTCCTTAATTTTTTTCGCCTTGTTGTCACTTGTGTAGTTCATTTCTTTAGTCCTGTTCTTTCTTCCTTCACTTATACTGCTTGTCCCTTTTCCTCCTTTTTATTCTATTCCTTTGTATCTATAGGAACTCGGAAAAGGGTTGGGTGTTCAATATTTACAGCATATTGCCTATTTCTATGATTATGCGTTAGTCTTATTTACAATAATAATAATAACATAAAAAAGGTAAGTCAATTTTAGAACATCAAGTAAACTACGGCCTATTGTAGGCATGTATCATTTATAAGGCTGCAAATTAAACAAAGAGACAGTCTTTGAAAATAGCTTTATTCTTACCAAACAACCAAAATTAACTTGGTAGAAAGGATCATTGAATAGCGAATGGGTTTCATTTTCCAAAAATTGCTAAGGAGAAACAGAAATCACAGAAATAAAGGTAGCCCTCCTCCTTCACACCCTGACAACACTTCTTCTGCACTAGACTCTCCACTTCATAGTAGAACAACAGAGACGGTACTGAAAAATGCTCTTTTGTTGTTTTCTGATAATGGATTGGAGGCGAAGTTGAAAGCTGAGACTTTTAAATATCACTAAGAAAATGGTCATAAAGAAAGCGCTATGATCAATGTGAAAAGTTTTATTTTTGGAAGTAAATAACTGTAAATACTACTCATTTTGGATCTGTATGCGTTTAAGTACATTTTTTCTTTGTTTCGACCTATAGATAATCACCTACAAATTCTTTAATCTATCGCTTTACGGAAGAGACTGAGAGGTGTGATTTATACAATCGTGTCTGCGATTGGCTACCGTTCATGCACTCAAGCCTTCATTCACACACACTAATTGTGTTATTCCTTGTTTAATGAGGGAGAACCTAGTGCAGCTTAGTTTATGGTTATTGTACCACCTCCGATTATTTCTTTATTTTCAAATGGTTAAAGTCTCTTTTATTCTTCTATTACAGCTGCTTGAACATTTCGTTAATTTTAATCACAGTACGCGTCACCATTTTGCATGTAATAAAATAAAATAGAATAAATATATCATAAGACATCAAAACAATTAACAATTACTATATTTCGACTAGTTCATTGGACTTCGTCGAGGTGTTAAAAGTTAAAACTCAGAGAGAGAAAGTGAACAGGTATATGACTAGGAGCAGGCTGTTCACGCCCAGACCCCATGGCTGGAATGTACACAAATATGATACACGGCGGGTGTGACGGTGAAATTATACAAACATGACTTCACTTTACGAGTCTTAATGAACAGAAATATTCCACTGCTATCCAAAAATTGTTTATACAACATCTACCAAGGTGGATTAATAGGTCAGACATACGGAGAGATGGACAGGAGAGTTTGTGAACGTAATTTAAATATTAAACAGAGGAAACCAAGTTTTCTAAAAGTTTTATTGAAAAAACAATTATAATAGAACATGATCGAATCAGTTTTTAAACAAACCTGAACAAGAAAGAAATATCACGGATTCATAATCAGAATTACAATCGGAAATGTTATTAGGCAATAATGTTTAGCTTATGGATCAATCTTGCGAGATGTTGGACACTTCTTTTAGAAATTAGTACGAAGTCTGAACACTCACTGTGAAATCTGTCATATAGCCCTACATTCCACCGTCAACAGATGACGTCACATGCCCACTTCCTGTCATGTGTTGTCTGATAAACTTAATTTTTTGTGGTGGTGATTTTTGTTTTTCACTTCGGTCTGTCATGAATATACGAGTGCAATGCTTGTTAGAATTTACAAACATCCATGCCCCACGCGGGATTCGTACCCGCGGCCTTGGAGACGTTAGCCTAACGGCATAGACCACACGACTACCTCGACTAGCATGTGATATCCGAGTGGCCAGTCTGCTGCCAATCACATTTCTGCTCACTCCTTGTGTGGGTATATTTTTACCTCTTAACCCCTCGACGATGTCCAGTAGAATGGAGGAAATATTGTGAACTATTTTGACTTGTCCCAGGTGAGTTTCATTGCTTTCATTTTATGTTCAACACTTACGCCGAAACTGCTGACTGAGAAAACTAGAATTCATATAATTTTGTAATACAGTATTTTGCCGTGAGCTCGTTTACTGTCAAATTCAATATTCTTTTCAGACAACTTCAACCTTACCTCATTTTTTAGTAACATTTTTTGTAATTTCTGCCGCAGATGGTCTCTTTACACTAACTTTGAAAATAGGAACAATATTTTTCGAAACGTTGTTCAATGAGTTAGATTTCTTCTGCAGATATAACAGGCAGAATTATATTTTACAGAACAGCAAGAAAACTTTCATTCTTACTTTAAGGACTGTATTATTTTTAAATGATGCTTGCTTCTTACTTTAAGCACTGTGTTAGTTTTAAATGGTGCTTATGCATTAATATTATCGCTGCTTTAACAATATTGTTGGTACTTACAATATTTATACTGTGACCTTTTATTTTTCCCATTTCAGCTTTAAAGATACACTGCAGTACTGAATGTAAAACCTTATTGAATAGACTAGGAGGTTATTATGTTGAAGAAATAGGATTGGTTAAAATGAAGGGGAAAGAAGAGAAGCTAACCTATTGGCTAGTCGGAGAGAATCCCGAGAAACGTGCCATGCATGCAGAAGCCCGACTTTGGAGGCCGAGTACAAATAAAGCACCCCAAAAACTACAGAAAAATGGCGTTAACAACGGTTTTCTTGGTGCAGGTGTGTCCAGAAGTTCCATGAAGAAATCCAAAATTCCTGTAACCAGAACAGCGAGTCTGGAATCTGGTGGACCGACAAGCGGTTCAAGTAGCAGAAAGGCTTCGTCGGAAAGTTCAACAAGAGAGAAAAGGAATTCCTGTCCATGTATCAAAAATTTTATTACGCCAACAGAGAATGGGAACGTTCCAAAATTAAACTATTCCAGTGTTCCGGCAATTTATTATCTTTTGGAAAAGGACCACACTGATTTTTTGGTAGATCAGCGCCACTCTTTCGCTCTAACACTATTTGTAGTGGTGATTCGGAAGAGGATACCCAAGAGGACTTCGTGCCGTTCAAGTTACATCGGAATCTAAGTGCAGATGACATTGGTGCCAGGTCACCTTTACTACAGACCCCAGAAAGTATCCAAATATCACCAGA
>JAGDQP010072515.1:0-10499 GCA_022664845.1 Lepisma saccharinum | reverse complement strand
TATTTGTTTTTATCTGTCTTACAAAACACTATATACGAAGGCTATACCCAGTTTAATTCAATAATATGTTCAATGCAAGTCACCTATATGGTCTCAGAAAAGGAGGTGTCAATCACTTGAATTGAGATAACAAGCAGTCCAATAGACCTCATTTTCTTCTTATATTATGAGTAAATTTGGTTCCAAACAGTCTTTTTTGGCTATAATCAGCTGTTTCTAGCTTTCATTTGATTCAGAGTACTGCAAATGGTGTTTATCTTCGTAAGGAATCAGTCTTTTCGACCATAACGTACATGCAAAATCGTAATATAGTCATAAAATACAACTGAAAGAGTAGATGATATCTAATATCATGTTCAAGCTACTTCATATGTGAGTTTTATCATTATATATTGTTTCAAAGTAGTCCATATTATGTAAATCCATGGTTTTCGCCTTTAAATACGCATTCAACCTAGTTTTAATGACAGTTTTCTTATTACATATTGAGTAAATGTGGTTCTTAGGACTTCACTTTGTATTAATAAATTTCATAAAACCAACTTAAAACAAAATGATCATCTGGTACTCAACTATGTGAGAAAAATCAAAGCAAAAAATAAAAAATGTAAATAACTTTTCTATGTATCGTCTAGTAGAGTAGTTTATTTGTAATAAAAACCTTTTGCCTCTAATTTATTTTGGGTTTCATTTCATGAAATAAAAAGCAAACACCATATCCTTGTAGTATAGATTTATTATCATGTAAGTACAATTTTACAAATGAATTGTGGATATTCCATCCATCACTTTTGATGCTTGTATCTTTAACCAAAATTGTAGTTGCATACAATTTCGCAGTGCGCATGCATACTCGTGCACTGGCTGGTGGTAATTACAACATGAAGTATTGAGTTTGAAACTTAAGGCAGGACATCCCTGATCTTCAACATTCACAATGTTTTCCATGTGGAATAGTTTCCGTAATAATGTAATCTTTTCACTACCTTTGCAATAAAAGACGGAACCCATTTCACAACATTGTGAAACAATATGGCGGATGTGGGATATAGTATATCCATTCGTAGTGTCCCAGTGTAATCCGTGCAAATTGCGAGTTAACCATTCGACTTGCCTCTGATATCCAACCGGTAAATCATAACTTTCACAAGGTAATTTTACCATACAATGAAATAATAGAGTTGCATCGCATACAACTAGACAAAATTCACGCATAATGTATTCATTCGCCGAAATTTTGAATCCCTGAAAATCAAGAATGTACTGCCTTGTGCTTAGTAAACCAGAACCAATAGGATTTTGTTGCTCAAGAATCAACGGTATTAACTGAGCAATACACTCTGGGTCTTTTATGAACTGATGACAAACTTTAAATAGTGTGTTTTTCCCAATAGGAAAATGACCCTGTTGCTGAAAATGTTCATAATAGTCTTGAAAAATCTCAGGATGATTAATATGAGTTTCGACATGTTGTGCGATTACTGTTCCTGTGTTCCATACATACATACACTCATGCACACTATGTAAATTACATTCACTACATTGAATTGGATTTTCTTTTAGATATGCACTTATAGTTTTCAAAATACACTTGTCCACTATATATTCGCCCTTACAATTCAAACACTGAGCCATAATTCACTACACCACAGGATCTTCACGGGGAGCACGGTCCTTGGCACGGAGTAATGTTACCGTCTCCCAAGGAACACGTTCTTAGTATATGACGAATGCCCCAGTCAAAGTTTTCCTTCAGCGTAACTCCTGCTGGATGTTTCTCCAAATACAAGTGGAACAGTGTTTGTACAGTCCCTGGATCTTTCAGTATCAATTTCGTACGTTATTCATTCATTCTATTTATCTCGCAAGCTGAGGTATTTGGAAATGTATAGCCTCCACGATGTTCAAAGCAGATATGATTGCATGGAGTAGTACAGTTATTAAAGCACCCTTCACAGAGCTTGGCATGGTCGGGAAACCAGTCCTCAATGATCGAGTATATGCAGGCTTCGTCCACCCAGCGCGGAGAGCATTTGCAGGGCTCCTCTGTGGGCGGAGTAATAACAACTTCAGTAGCACTTGAATTCGACATAGTTACGTGTAGACTGACGACCCCTATAAGCAACATATATGCGTTATCAGTCTACGTGCAGACCGGAAGAGTCGGGGGTGGCCGCTGTTTCCCACGGTCGGTCCCGTCAGAACCGGAAGCTCCATATGGTAGGGGTCACCAGAGGTCGTGAGAAACGTCAAAATTAAGATTAATGTCCCCCAGCTGTTCAAATTTTGGTGGAAGGGCCTGGGATAAAACCGATTCCCACTACTCAGCTGTACAACTCAAAACTAGTTGGAAAAATCACTGAAGTTGCCATCAGCTAAGAAATAATAATTTTTATCACTGCATCTAATAAATAAAAAAATATTAATAACTCGTTTTTATGTCTAACTTTATAATAAATCACTAAATTGCATATCTAAAATGCGTATAAATAAAACAAATGACGCAGGTGTTAAGTATTTTTTTAAACAATGCCCTGGACTCCTCTATTTTGTTAAACCAATAAAATTATTGATACAGCCTAAAACTTGTATTATATATTGTTCTCCTTAAAAATATGTATAAGCGCCTGTATGACGACACCCGCTTGTTACGTTGGGTTCAATTTCAGATTAGATTGTTAGATTAGCTATCTATGCTCGATGTACGGAAATGTGCGTAATATCTCTATCGAGTCTATAACAAATATCTGCAAGTATCAAAGACAAAAAGCAAGTAAGTGCAATTACGACTTCCTTCACATCACATCATACATATTCGTATAATCATATGTACATATGAATTCACCACATATTCTGATAAGTCCTTGTATCGTAAAAGGCATGAAGTATCATATCACCACTAGTGCTCATAAAGACATTTAGTTAAATTTTATCCGCTAGATGGGACAGAAGATATTAAAAACAAAATTGCCTAGAGTTTCTAGATAACTACTTAATCAGTATAGGTGATAAAATCGTTTATTACAAATCACGTGGAAGATATTACGTAATTTCTGTAGCAACAAATGTATTTTCTAAATCTTACCTTTATCCTAAATTAAAGTGTCAGCGGCAAGTAGTTTTAAGGCTCTTTAGCTTCTAAAACAATATTATTTATGTTTCCAAGAGAAATGTTTGACATTGAACAAACATAGAATGCATAAAACGATCCACTGCTCTTGTTTCATGTATCCTTCCAAAACCATTCGAATCGAGAATAAAATGCAAGCCTTGCCGTAGAAACGAAATGCGACAGATAAAAGCCTTCTATACAGCTATAAATATCGCACCTTGATAAGTCTAATGTCTATTGATCAGTTTTACATTATCCTGAGAACATTTCCAAAGGAAATATAGAAATGAACGATAAGATCTACTATAACACCAATCAATGCATTAAACTGAAAGACTGGTCTGCTATAGAACTTGTAGATCAATGACAGATTAGCGTATACTAGTTCCTTGTATAAGACCTAAGGGCTATTGGTTTTCTCTGTTATAGACTAGTTTCTATGTATATTCGAAGTCGTACTACGTCGTTAATGCTTATAAATTGAACAGGAAGAGTAAATAGATTTCCCGGTATTACAAAACCTGCATCGTGACAATGACTATCCCCTATTCTCCACCCTCTTACCAAATTTATTCCACTTACAATTTAGACTTAGCTTTGTGAAACTATGAGAAATTGTTTCTTATAAAGAACAGAAATAAAATTGAACTTGTGAATTTAGTAGTAATTCTCAGTATAAGAAATAAAATCACATTACAGTTTTTGCACACGTCTTTAGAATTATGTCCAGTTAGTTCTCTATAAGTACAAGTAATGGGTTGAGAAAGATTTTAAGCTTATCATCGGAGTTAGAAAATCACTCACAGAATTAGTTTACACTGTCACAGAGTTAGAAACCTTGTCACGTATTTAGGACTCATTACACGAACCTAAATAACCATGTGTACCAGACTATGAGGATATTTGTACTGAGTACCTAAACAGTGTTTATTTGTGTCCAAAATGTATTTCAATTACAACAATCATGCAGGGTTTATTAAAACTATCACAGAATTAGACAGCGTATAAGCACATAAATAAAACTTAACTTACAGTTGTGGTTACCAATTGATTAGCTGCGAGTCCCTACGGGGTTCCAGCAGCGTTTCGTGGGATTCCGTTAACTAATCTATACTTTTAATTTTCATTTTGCATAACATAAACCAATAAAATATTTGTTTTTATTACCATCCCGAAAGAATATCTTCATCGCCATTGTTTTCAGATTTTCTTCACTACTATTACATCTTTGTTCTATTAAACTACGTAATATTTTGGTACTTTTTTAACTATTTCTTTCGCTAGTGCATATGGTGTGTATTGAACATTTATCTTCAACTTCTCTAACATAATCAAAGTAATTACATTGGAAGAGAAAGCACATAGCAAGAAAGCCTAGTTTCAATAAAACGAATTTTTCAAGTTTCTACACATAGTTTGAAGAGGGCATGGATGAATACAGGTTTGCTCCGTATTTTCGTATATCATGTGTCATCCATACACTCTACGTACTATACAGAGAAAGTTAAGTATAACAAAATTTTCTCCTAAGAGAAAATGCGGTATTCAAATGCATAATATCTGACTGCATTTAGCAATGTAATTACAAATAATGGGATTAAATTGGGAATGTAATCACAAATAATGCCATATAATTAGAAATATAATAACAATGGAATGTAAATCACAGTCTAATCACAGATAACGGAATGTAACTGACAATCTAATAACAAATAAAAGAATGTAAATGACAGTTTAATAACAAGTAAAGGAATGTAAATGACAGTATAATAAAAATAACGGAATGTAACTGACAATCTAATAAATAAAAGAATGTAAATGACAATCTAATAACAAATAAAGGAATGCAAATGACAATCTAAAACAAATAAAAGAATGTAAATGATAGTCTAATCAAAAATAACTGAATGTAAATCACAATCTAATCACAGATAACTGAATGCAAATGACGATCTAATCACAAATAACGGAATGTAACTGACAATCTAATAACAAATAAAAGAATGTAAATGACAGTTTAATAACAAGTAAAGGAATGTAAATGACAGTATAATAAAAATAACGGAATGTAAATGGCAGTATAATAAAAATAACGGAATGTAACTGACAATCTAATAACAAATAAAAGGATTAAATGACAATCTAATAACAAATAAAGGAATGCAAATGACAATCTAATAACAAATAAAGGAATGCAAATGACAATCTAAAAACAATCAAAATAATGTAAATGACAGTCTAATCAAAAATAACGGAATCTAAATCACAATCTAATCACAGATAACTGTATGTAAATGACGATCTAATCACAAAAAATGTAATGTAATTCTTCAATCTAACCGCAGTAAACGAAATATAACTGGTAATGAGCCCATTAAATATATGGCAATGCAGGAATTTTTTTCAATTTATGTTTACGAGAAAAACGGTAGTAGAGAAAAGACTGGAGAAACATCGAGAAGAAAGAGAGAGGCGCGGAGAGAACAGGAAGGAGAGGCACGGGAGGAATAGAAAGAATAAAAAATAAAAAAATAAGCCAATGAGAGGTTCAGTAATTATGAAAACAGGATTACTTAAAATATGAATAAGCTTTTAGTGACCGAATACTAGCGGAAAAAACTTTATATTCTTTTGTATGGGAATATCTGACCAAATGTCGCTCTGTTAGGTCAAGTAAGTAAATCCTAAGAAATTGGGGTCACTTTGGCCACTCACGGGAGAAATTAATGTCAAGGTAAATCTAGATATTTATACAGGTTTTTCCAAAAAACATACCTATTTTCATACTGTTATTATCGGGTTAAGTATGATATAAACAAGCGACTCATCACTAGCACCCAAGGAATCACAATGAAATGACATTTAAAATACTGACATATTGATGTGTCTCCATGGCCTTATTACTCCATGACCTTATTACTCGATATGACACAAATGTGTGGGGTCCTCGGTTCGCTCGTGCCATGTGGGCTTTGTGGTGGACAAACACTGTGTGTATGGGTTTTCTCGAAGTTCTCCTGTTTTCTTTATTCCACCAATTCTCTTATCACCCATTCGGCCTGAGCCAAAGTTGCCTAAAGACCTTCAATAAAGTTCAATTCAATTCGTCCTGACTCAACATGTCGTTAATAAAGGGTTAGTCACTTTGATCTCTCAATGTGATAATGACGATTTGTTACATTGGAAAGAATTTTCAGAAACGTACAATTTGAAATTGAATTTTTATAGATTTTAGGGATCTATAACTCAGTCTGGGATAGGATAGATAAAGGATGCTGGAAGGAGTCGGCCAGAACCTAACTTGAAGGTGCCATCCCGGCATCTACCTAGTGTGACGGAGGAAGAAATGCTGAGAACGGTCGGCTGCTGGTATCGAACCCAAGATTCCTCGGGTGCGAAGTCAATACTCTACCAACAGAGCTAGACTGTTCGTACTGCCACAAAAAAGAAGAAAAAACCAGCTGCATTGAAATTTGCGTTAGGACGAGTAATAAAGTCATGGGCACATATCAACCTGTCAGTATTTCAAATGGCATGATATTGTTGTTACTTAGGTTGTAGTGTTGAGTTACTTGTGTATCTCATAGTCCAATAATAACCATTTGAAAATAGGTAGGTTTTCTGGAGTACCCTGTATATAGGGCTATACACTGATAATACACATAAAGTCAGGCAAGCTCATTCTTTCTTCCGTAACACGCATACTTCACTTTCCTTTATCCCACCTGCTGGCGAAATGGAGACACAGCAGATTCCAATATCACTTTCACGCGTTAAAGCATGACTCAACACAGATGAAGGAAGGAAGTCAAATATCTTTCAGCCATCTTTCTCTCTTTCGCTCTTTCTACTTCTTCACTGTGTCTATATGGTCCCTAGGTAGAGAACAGGAAATCGAATAGAACACGATATTGAATCACAAATGAATTACGCGAGATCGTGTACTTCTTCCTCCTCTCTTGGGAGAATATCCTATCAAATTTTGAGTTGAAAAAGAAGACACATTGAAACAAAGAAAAAGAGATTTAATACAACAAACTCTACCTGCTCTAGTTCCCCACTTTCTTCTGCACCTCTTTTCTTACACTGACCTTCTTGAGTAGAGCCGAATCGAATAATATGCATATCTTCTTTTTCTTCCAATTTCCTTTCCTATTGTTAATTGATGAGCACATCACTGATGTTTCTTGGCCAACTCATTTCCGAGAGCAGAGGAGGAGGAGATAGCAATCATAGTCATTGTAAGGGTGCACATTATCAGGGTGTTCCGTAAAAAAAGGACAAACTTTGCTTGCATACGTGCTCCTCACATCAAAACAAGACGAAACTTTATTTTGCACCTTACAGAGAAATGCCTCATTTCGGCAGTGTTGCCAGTTTCCGTCTTTGATTCTTAGCGCATGGCTGGCAACACTGCGCTTCGCAAGAACTAAAAGAAAAGAAAACAAAAAATACGAAGAAGACATATTCAACACCTGTGTGAAGTTTGGCGCCGGTACCAATGCGTAGTGTTGCCAGCCATATGCTAACAGTTCTCAGTTTCAACTGGCAACGCTGTAGAAACAAAGAAGAAATATCATCAGAGGCAGTCTTTTATCAACCAATCAGACAAGCCGCTTTCTAGGCCAATCACAGAGACACAAATCATCTAGACAATCAAAGAGCACGTGTTGTAGCCAATCAGAAGCACGGATTTTCTAGTCAAGCACAGACGCAGTTTTTCTCAATCAATCACAGATCAATCAATCTTGCTATTTATATCTTCACTATCGCACTCTGAGGATGAGAACGAAATTGTTCTTGAAACGTTGCATAATGTATATGTCACTTTTTTTATAAACCTCAAAACAATTACATAATGTCTATAGGATTATTTATTTAATTAGACATTGTCATTGTTTGTATACTCCTAACACATTTTTTACTGTCTCTCACTTCTCAGCTTCATGCATAGTTTGTAAATTCTCCAGCAGTCTGCATATGGATTTGAACCTGAAACCTTGTGACTTTTAGTCCTTCACTCTTACCACTACGCTATGGGTTAACAATTGTTATTTCGCTATTCCTTTCACGATACAAGATCTGTTTTCTTGTTTCTGAAGTCTACCGGAGGGGCTCCGGTAAACTTGGAAGCCTTTGCTGTCGTACGATTTATACTTCGATGATATTGTGGTGTTTCTAAGTATATTTCTGAGTACTACAGAAATTATTAAGTGTGAAGATATTAATTAATGAAATACACTGTACATTTTATCCCTGTCACAGAACAAAAGTTTTTAACATGAAGTTTGGACTTATTCCAAAGGATGCAGAAAACACGATAGGATATTCAGCATTCACGAGCTAGTTGAGGACATTATCGGGAAGTTGCAAGCCATGAAAATTTGTGGTTAAGGCAGCGAGAACTTCCAAAATGTTAAAGTTGAAATACCGGTGAGAAAAACACTATAAGAAAAAGAAAATTTTGTCAAAGAACCAAGGATAAAACCGAGGGAGGAGGAAGTATTGATTAGAATCTGTTCTATTCTGCTTAGTGCCATGACCTGAAAACTTGCGTTGCAATTTTCACAACTATCAATAAGATTGTGTCACATATGATCATTGTAAGTCTTCACAAAAAGCGTATTAGTTAATCCGCCACACACGAGAGGAAGGGGCTCACAATAGCTTCAAAAATGGAGGGTTTTGCAAAACTTATACCAATGTACAGAATTTTACAAAACCACATCGCATTGGCCAGTGGTCAGTAATATACTGGTAGGATATATAGTCTGTGTAAATAACTTGTGTCGTTTCCAAGTTTTAATGTTACTAAATACATTATCTTATTTATACTGTAAATATTCCTGATTGGTAGATCTGTAGTACAACAGGTTTAAACTTTATTTTTCCATGTTTCGATCCGGTGCGTTTTCCTTCATTTGTCTATAGTTTCTTCTGCTTTTGACCTTCTAGAACTTCAATCATTTTGATCTTGTTTTTATCTTCTTCTGTTTTTGACTTTTGTCAATAACTTCTTCAACCATTTTGATCTTTTTGACCTTCTTCTGTCTATAACTTCTTTTTTATCTTTTTCTATAGGTTTCCAACCATTTATACAATCAACTCCAACTTTTCTGCTTGCTTCCTCTCTTTCCACTTCCAATTTTGCTTCTATCATTCTTCTCTTCATAATATATTGTCCAAACTAAGATATTTTCATCTTTCTTATTACTTCTAATAATTTTCTTCCCACCCTTGTTCTCACCAATGCATCTTCATTTTTTACTTTATGATTCCATATTACCTTAATTATCTTCCTCCACAACTACATCTCAATGATTTCCTATATCCTTCTTCTTTCTTCTTCATTGTCTATGTTTCGCTGTCATTTATAACAGCACACTCCGTATAAAACAATCCTTTAGCAACTCTCTTTCTCAGCTTAAATGGAATCCTTCTTTCTGCCACTCTTTCTGCCGAAGCTTTCTTGTCCATCCTATATTCTACGTCCTCTTTCCTTTTCTGTACTAAATCATTGCAAACCATGAAACTGTCTCTAGTATTTTATTTCATTTCACTTTCCATACATTTTATCCTTCCAACGATATGTTAACAAAGCGTTTTATATTAACTTCTATAATAGCTTTTACAACATTCTTCATTATAAATTGAAGTTACCAATATTTCTTGATCATCTTCACTCTCTTCTCGTGCTGTAAATGCCTCTTGCTTTTTCTGTAACGTTTTTAGTATAAATATTGAATAGTGTTGGTAACGAACAATATCTTTGTCCAGCACCTCTTCCTTTCATCACCGCCTATTCTTATTACCACTTTCTGCTACTTTATTAGTCCTCTATCCTTCCAGTCTACACCAATGTCCTCCCAAACCCTCATCAGTCTTCTTCAGCTAACTCTGTTGAATGCCTTTTTCTAATCAAGAAAAAAAATATAACTAACGCTTTTGTATCTTCTTTATCCTTCTTAAAACCAAATTGATTTCCTCCCATACTTTCTTCAACTCTTTTCTTTAGCACAAGCCCTATCATAACCTTTGTAACATGAGAAGTTATAAATCATATTGTTTTTTTCCTTTCTATGGTGTTGTACCGTATAGGTAGTTGTATTTTGTTGAAAGAGGGATAAATAAGTCATTAAAGATTTAAAAGCTTTTTTAAAAACTTAAATTTGTATTTTGGTGAAACGAAACATAATTAGAAGTTCTTGAAAGGGGAATAGATAAGTGATAAGATTGAAAAGTTGCATAATTAATTCTTGGATCAAATTGATTTTATAATTTCCCGTCAAACCGTCAAGTTGAAGTTGGAAACTGAGATAACAACATTAACTTTGCTCCTACAGTCAAGTTGATTTCTTTATTTCCCGAAAACACTCATTGTGAATAT
>JAGDQP010072507.1:0-10500 GCA_022664845.1 Lepisma saccharinum | reverse complement strand
GGTTTGCCAATACGTTTCTTCGTATGCCGATGGTTGGGGATTACAAACGATGTCCGTTACTGGGGGTGTCCGCTTTATAGAAGTGTCCGTTACTAGAGGTTTCACTGTATATACTAGTACTAAAGCGAAACCCTTGTACACTATGTACAGCACCGAAATTGATATTGCAGGTAAAGTATACAAGGAATAACATGAATAAAATTTTCGGAAAGTTAATAGTACCTTTGCATGTGTTTCATAAAAACATACATCAAACTTGCACTTTCCCTCGTATGTGTATCAAATCTCGGTCATATGTAATCTAAAGTAAATGAGTGGACTCTACAGCATTTTCTACTCTTTCAATTAGTTTCCGCTCCTCAACGAAATAATCAACAGTTCGAAAAATATTAACAACCATTACTTACACGGCTGATTTTCTACCTTTCTGCTATCAAACTAACTGTTTATTTAGACTTGGTCTCCGCTGTTGCTATGACAACCAACCGGATGTGGTGTGAAGACTTTAGTAGCCCGATGGGATACAATGTGTGTGCGTTAAAGAAATAGACAGAGAGAGAGAGAGTAATTTTTTATTTCACGTGTGTTACTTTTAAATCTTATTCATTCCTTTTACATTCACAATGGGATATTAAGTAGGAAAGCTTGCTGTATCCGGATTACAAAAAAAAGTACTTTTAAAAGAAGAAAGAGAATGCAAAATGTCTGACCTTATATAACCAGTCTGCTGTAGCCTCTGTGATGTGTGGAAATTGAAGAAACACATGTTTAGGATTCTTCACAGCTTGCACGATCATTGCATTCAATCGAATGGTGTTTTCCAGGTTTCTTCCGCTGCTGCAGCTGAAATCTGCATTTTGTGCTTCTGCTGATTTGGATTTCAAAGAATTCCTTTGTCTCATTCTTCTTTTAGCTTCTCTTTTCGCGCTTTTTTTACTCTTGCCCTCTGAGAAGAACAGGAATCTAAATGATTGGAAGCTAACAACAGAACATCAAAATATTAAGAGTAGTCAAACGGAAAAGATGGGATGAATCTTATCCCATTCGAAAACAATGCGGTGGTCTACTTAACAATGATACATAGGTTCCCATGAATTATGTAGTGAAATCTCAGTTGAATATTTCAAAATCTGAGATTGGTATGGGTGTTTGAAATTACATTTCAGCTATTGTTTTAATGCTCTTACTAGATAAAGTTAAATTAGGAATACCAAGGACACTCTGCTACTAAATTTAATGCTCTTACGAAGTATTCAGGTATATTGATTTCAAGTTTTGTCTACATGTTCTTTCTAAGGCCACCATCTCAATATTAACTCACTTGAAGAAGCATGTTGAATTATTTTGTTGATAAAACCATCTGTAACGGGAAACATGATGGGGAGCCAGGCCCATTGACATGCGAGACAGATACAATAGTCCCTACTCTCCTTCCTTTCCAATCTAAGTGGTAACATTTCATAAAACCCGTGAACAGTGTTTCTTTCAGAAGATTTCGTTCGGGAGGGGATAGTGGGGAAGGGGTCTCACGAAAATTATAAATAATATATAATGACTGGAGTGTACTAAAATATAAAATAACGGTAGTTAACCTCAAAATAACATGAACAATATTGATAGAATGTGCAGTATACGTGTGAGTAATACAAGTGTTGAGACTAATTCTTCCGAGGGTGCAGTTGAAACCCCCGGGTGGCAAAGACCCCCCCGAAAGCATGCCTGAAAGAAAGAGTGCTCGTGAATGTATTGTTGTAGGCACAATGAAAAAGTATAGATGAAAAGAATTCGTTGAGACACGAGGCCGTCGACTCATAACAGTATTTATTTTACCTTATAAGTTGAAACACAGAGCCGGCCCTAAGTCAATCGGCACTCTGTTCCAAATTTTTTACGCGCCCTCATAAATAGTAATTTAATTTTCTTAACTCATTACGATACACTTGCATCCGAAATGTTTGGTGCCCCCAAAATAGTGGCGCTCTCTTCGCAGGGACAGTTCGAACACCCCTTGAGCCGGCTCTGTTGACACAGGTCGGATCCAACACAGGAAATTACTTCCCGGAGGAATAAGATCTCTTTTAACGATTAAATTTGATATAGAGAGTACGTAAGTCGTGTATTGTTACCATGTCATGATGATATTGACAAAAATATTTTTTACACATATCTATACCCACAAAAGTATTATCTCAACTATCTTGGTATTAGGTCGTCAGGATCCCCTTGATCCATCGATGCCTATCAACACTTTCCTAAGGGCCTGAATGGAGCATATCGTCTGTAACGAGATCTGTGTACGCAGCAACAGTCAAGTCAAAGCTGATTAGAAGTCCTTTTCGAGTTCCAACAGAACACCCCACCACCACATTATTACTGTCACTACCAGTTTGTGCAACACCTCGCACACAGAGATGTATTCGTAATCTTATGAGGTCTACTCCATATACGAATTCGATTGTTTGTTCTAAATATGTGGAAACGTGATTAATCAAAGGGCAACATTGCGTCACTCATAGCTATATCAGTGATCAATTTCCAATGAGGATGATATCTGGACCAGCGGAGGCTTATTTTCTGATAAGGGTTCCAAGAATTGTACCTGTATTTATAGACGAATACCAAACCTCATGGATTGAAGTGTACACTGCATAGTACGTTGACTGCATGATGGATTAAGAGGCCATAGTGTTAAATTTGACGCAATAGTTTGCCTTCGTTACGTGTTTAGCATTTTCGTCAGCTGCAGGGGTATCGTTCTTGTGTCATTCGTAGGCTGATATGCCTCTGATGTCCGTTTGCGTTCGATATATTTCAGATATAGCCTTACTACTATTGCGTTGCCAAAAAAATATCAAAGAGTAGGCCTATTAGCCACTTGGAAGCTGGAGAGCAGCCCATCCTTCTGACTCCGAGAATCTGTCCGTGTTAAGCGATAATCCGCTCCATATCCTACGGTTGTCACAACTACGCGATGTTATTATGATGAACTTAAGAATAGAAGCATATTCTAACTTGGAACGAACATAAACATAGTACATTTTTCTAAAATTGAAAAATCTTTAAAATTTATTCGTTTTAGAATTATCAATCATAATAATTTAAAAGCTTCGTTTCTTATAATTGTTTGTTGCTTAAACGTTACCACCAAAGCGGTCAAGACTTTTATATATAAGTAATCAGTCTGCGCCCCTTACCAGCAGTGGAAGAGCTTTAAATATTCCGCGTACTGGTGATTCTTATGCCTATATCAGAATCTCAGTATGCTTAATTTTATGCTTCATAATTGTCTTTCAATTTGTATTTATTTATTTTGGTGGTTCATGCCAAGTACTAAACCTGCTTTATGTTAAAACTTGACAACACTAATAGTGGAGGAACATAACCCAATTTTTGAAGGAATCGTGCACTTTTTCATACAAGCATGAAACTTGGCATAATGAAAGACTAACATGTTCTAAACAAATATAGATATAGGGCCATTCCAGATTTTATCTTATACATGTATGGAGCACGCCTTTCACTATGGCTGTCACAAAAATACTCGGTTTCTGGAAATACAACTCTTTTATTCTATGTCAGTGTCCTGGAACTGCAATTCTGTGCCTTTGAAGCGTCTAGTTCTATTAATGAGCGATGATTGCATCACCTATGACTATGTTAGGCAAGAATTGGAGCCCAGTTTCTCCATCCACACCACTTAACAGGTACTCCAGTTTTAGAATGCCTCCACTTACATCTGATATGTCATTGACGGCTGTGGTGGATCAACCTCCACTCTAAGTATCTTGTACGTATATACAGACTTTCTGTGTGCCTGTTGGTTTACCGTGCTAGCTCACTATTTCCCTTTAGCTTTTTTGTTCTCTCTCTCTCTTCATATTTGTAGGATTTGTATAGACTTTGTGTACACCTCCCGTTAAGTATTGATTTAATATGTAGAACAACTGGCCTTGATTTGTTTATGTGTGGACGTGCACATTATGTGTACATCTTCCGCCAAGTAAGTTCATGAGGACTCGATTTAGTTGATTTCTGTATGAGTTTATCCGTTTCCTGGTTTATCGCTCTTAACTCTAGTGTCCGATATATTTTTTCACTCGTTGGTCGTAGAATGTATTTTCTTCTTAATTTATTTTCCTTGGTTTTGAACGTTTTAACTTTGCGGTTATCTTTCTGCTTTTGTCCCAGCTCTCTGTTGACCTTTGGTATATTAATTATGGCTTCGCCAATTTCCTTTTTCGGTTTGAGGTTCCCCATTACTTTATCGGTTTCTTTGATAGTGTCTACCTTCTCTGAATTCTGGAGCACCATCATTTAATTGATAAACTAAGTGTTTTATATTTCCTGTTTTTCTCCCTTGTCTTTTATCTTCATGCTCATAGGTTTAAATTTTAGTCCCTTAAAATGGCCACTTTTATGCTTGTTAGTTCCAGTTCTCTCTCTTTTGCTTACGTATTTTGGTATGCTGTTAACTATGTTGAGTTCGTTTTAGTTAAATGCTGTACATCGTCAATTGTCATGAGTGAAAGCACCGTATGATGTTTACTCTTTCAACTTCTTCAGTCTCTTATATGCGATTAGCAGTGTGCCCTGTGACATCATCACCCAGCAGTTTACTCTGTTATATTTAGGTCTCTTTCTTAGTGTAACATATCTTAATTTGGCTCGATGCAAGCGTAGGATTTTATTTATTCTTCAGTCTCTGGAAATATTGGTACAACAACAAATCTATATTCAAGTATTGCTTTTAACAAGGCCTTTATCTGTCAATGTTAGTTCTGCATGTACTTTTGAATCCTCCAACGTTGGAAGGAACTTAGCCAAAATAATATTTTTCAGTACAGAAGAAAACAATGAGCATTATTGCCGTTTTCTATTAAGCAAAGTTAATTTTGTAATGTCTGATTTTTAACTTGCATAATGCTGGGTCCGATTCTTTTTCTATGCAACTTGTGTGATAACTGTTGTTGGTTGGGAAATAATTCTCATTTATTATAAGGTTTCGTTTGGGTGAATCAATGGTTTGCTGATTCTGAAAAGGACCGATGTTGCTGTTGTCTTCCTGTGGTTTTTCAAGACTTCCAATAGGCCCTCTATGGTGTCCCTCCTAGAATGTCTGGGTAGCGTTATCTACTTGTCCGTATTCAGTTTAGAGTATTCTTTTCCTTTTGAGAACATCCGTTTAAATTTTTTCAGTCGTGTTGGTTGATTGTAGCTTCCTCTTCTGGAAGTCCAACGCAAGAATCCTGGCGCGTTGGATCACTTCCTTCGTGACATCGAAGCCAAAGCGGGCGTTTCATTCTTCCACGGCGAATTCGCACTCTTCTTCCAACTTTGATACTAATTGTTTGTAGTGGTTGGTAAGCTCCTGGTTGATACTTAATTCCGCCTTCGCAGATAACTGTGATAATTTTTCGAAATCGGATGGTGTTTCATCGAAACTTAGCAAACTTTAAGTCAGGTTTCTCGAGTCTTATTAAGGTTCTGCTATCTTGTATCTCTTTCTTGATCTCTGACGCGCTGTGGAAGCTGCCGTTTGTATAGCAGCTTGCGCAATGTTCCCCTGAAGAATTATTCCTTGTCACTTCTCAACATATACAGTTTGGCCTAGAGGGACCAGCTGCGGCCTTGTTGGTTTCCTGGGGAGGATGGAATCTATCTCGTATGTCGATTCTCTCTTTACTGCTTCCTTGTTGTCCAATCACAATGTCCTGTAGGTCGTCCAAGGTATCATTAAACTCCGGCAGGACAATGCAAACTTCTGCTACAAGTGTGTTTAGCACAGATTTTACAAGATCGCTATATAGGCAAGGATTCTTATACACAGTACTTTCTAGTTCAAGTATACGAAGCACCGTTTGTAATAACATTAATGGTATTGAGATTTTCTACTCTTTTGTAATTGTTTTAGGATAAATACAACCTACAGCTCACTGCCCCTCTGAAATATATTTTGATGTTCTAGGTTTGTCCTCAAAGCTTTAATTCTTATAAGCAACGTCTGGCATAGCTGTATTTAGGAAAATATGGCAGAGAACTGGTGGGTGATGATGCCAGAAGGTACACCGCTAATCACATATAAGAAACCGAAAAACTTGAAACAGTAACCATCACAAGCTGCTTTCAAACAAAATAACTGACGATGTACAACATGAAACTATAAAAGAACTCAACATAATTAACATAATACCAAAATACATAAGCAAAAGAAAGAGAACTGGTACTGACAAGCATAAAAGTGGCTATTTTAAGGCTTAAAGTCTAAATCTATGAGCCTGAAGATAAAAGACAAGGGAGAAAAACAGGAAGTGTAAAACACTTAGTTTATCAATTAAATGATGATGCTACGGGGAAACTGACACTATCAAAGAAACCGAGATAGTAATAGGGAACCTCAATATGAAAAAGAAAACTGGCCAAACCATAAATAATGTACCAAAGGTCAACAGAGAGCTGGAACAAAAGCAGAAGGATAACCGCGAACTTAAAATGTTCCAAGCCAAGCAAAATAAATTAAAAATTATATAAATTCTACGACCAATGAATAAAACAAATATATCTTAAACTAGAGCTTAAAGCAAAAAGCCAGGAAACGGATAAACTCATACAGAAATCCACTAAATCGAGTCCTTCGGAACTTATAAGTATACTTGGCGGAAGATATAGAGAACGGGTGGGAGACTGAACGGAGGGTGACTCTGACCGCAAGTACGCTCTTGTGTTTGCCATCGTCGCTGACAAAATATACAAAGCATTTGGTCTGCAGTTGAACTAAGACAATGTAGGACCTTTTCTTCATTGTTTCAGTTAAACTACAAACGAAATGCTTTGTGTACTTCAGTCAGCGACGAGGACAAACACAAAAGCGTACTTGCGTTCAGAGTCACCCTCTGTTCAGTCTCCCACCTCATACTCTACAAATAAAGGTCAGTTATTCTATTATAGTAAACCAACAACTCCTACACATACGGAGAGAGAGAGAGAGAGAGATGGAAAAAATAGTGAGCAAGCACGGTAAACTGACAGACACACAGAAAACCTGTATATACGCACAGGATACTTACAGTGGAGTTGATCCACTACAGTCGTCAATGAGATATCAGATGTACCTAAGTGGAGATATTCTAAACCCCAGTAACACATAAACGTTGAATAATGGTGGATTAAATGTTAGTCTTGTAACGTAATTTTAACGTTGTAGATGTACCTAAACGTCCACCTGTTCAACAGGCTTTTCGACAATGTAGTCTTCAACGGAAATAAGTAGACGATGAGCAACCTTTTTGTAACGTTGTATTTGCCCATCTGTTCAAAGGCTCACAACTAGGCAACGTTTTGCATTTGATCAAAAGATAGCACAGAGTTTGTGTGGGATTCGCAGCTGAAATTTTCCACACTCGTCGTTAGTAGCTCGTGACGCTAGCCGCTCAACCACGAAGCCATCTAGCGAGTAGCTGCTATTTTACTAACCCTTTATGTTACGAAAAAAACTTTCTCTGAAGCAAAATTCATATAGATAGGTACGTGACATCTTCTCAGTGATTCCAGGAAGAATCAGGGTAATTCAACTTCTTCCTTGTTGCAACTGTAAATTTTTCTTCCTTTTCTCCCCCATCACTACATGAAAAATACTCAATTCTTAATACTTTCTATCTATACAACTTGAATATGGAGTTTAGAAATGAGAGTGTATGGGTCAGTTCTGCAATCGACCGCTAAACTTCTAGTCAGCGCTAAGTTGAGGCGAAGTCTGATTTTGGCCAATGAGAGTACGCAAAATGAGAGTTGGCCTCAACTTAGCGCTGACTAGAAGTTTAGCGGTCGATTGTAGAACTGACCCTAAGTCAATCAGAAAATTCTTTATATGATTTCAGAAAGGATAAATAAAAAGAGCGCAGTGCAAGGATTTATCTAAAAATTAATATAAAATTAGGATCCCTGGAAAGAGTACGTCTGGTAGCCCTTGATAGAAGTCGATTTCGAATGTTTCTTTCCAATAAAAACAATAAAATTTTTCGAAACGTATTTATTCTTCAAACCGGGGAGACAAATAACAAGAGATTAATGCCTTACCCCGGGGAATCTGCCCGGAAATCGGGGGTGAATAGTCACTCTAGTATAGTTTGTCATTTCACACTATATAAGATTGTTGATTGTATCTTGTGTTAGTTCCTTGGTTTTTTTATCTCCCCTCCCGGTTCATCAGATATTTGATAACATTGCTAAAAGATGGAACCACTTTCTGGGGTAGAGTAACGTTGTGAGTCTTCATAACATAGAAGGAATAGTAAAATATTAATGAGGATCCCTTGTGGCCGAGTGGTTACAGCGTTGAACTACCAACGACGAATGCAGAAAGTTCCAGCTTCGAATCCCACTGCAGGCCGGTAGAGAATCTACAAACAAAAACAATTTATCAACGTAAAAGAAATGGATGAAAACAGCAACTGTGGTGAGTAATTCTCTGTCATTAAGTTCAATGCTCTCTTTTGGTCAAATGAAAAACTGGTTTGAGCCGTTGAACAAATGATTAAATAAAACGTTACAAAAACGTTTCCAAAATACTCCACTTTTTGACGTTAAAAACTGCGGTATGTTGCTTCTAAACATCAAATAAACCGTTGAACAGGTGGACATTTCGCTACACACACAACGTTAAAATTACGTAGACGGACTAACGTTCAATCCACCGTTTGTCAACATTTGTATGCTACTGGGTAAACTGGGGAATCTATTAGGTGACATGGATGGAGGGTCCAGGCTCCAAACCTCGCCCAACACAGTCATATACAGGTGATGCAATGATCGCAAATTAATATAACTAGACGCTTCAAAGCCGCAGAATAGCAGTTCCACGACACTACCACAGAATAACAGCTGTATTTCCAGAAATCGAGTATTTGTAGATTCCACATTGGAAGATGGTCTCCATCCGTCTATAAGATAAAATCTGGAATGGCACTATATCCAGATTTGTTTAGAATATGTCAAGTTTCATGCATGTATCAAAAAGTGCACGATTTTCTTGTTATACCGCTCCATTATAACCAGGATACGAGTTAGACAAAAATTGTATCAATCGATAGAGTACTAAAATAGATACCTACAGTTGAATTTTCGTTACGGGTGAGCATTAGTACAAAAGATAATTTGAAATGTTTCGAAGTAGAAAAGTTGCGAAAAACAGGATCTAATAGAATAAAGTGTGATTCAATTACATGTGAATTTGAATAATGATTTTATGTATTAAATTATATTGCCGATGTATAATAATAAATTTTGCTTGAAAAAGGGAAGTTATCTGTAATATTCGTCGAGTCAGAAAATGCTACATGGTTTATGAAAGTAATCATTGTATTCTCTTACAATCAGTGACCAACTCTCTTCTTCATTTTACTTGAACTTTTCGAAACATGTTTGGTACAAAGATGAGTACACAAGCTACCATCCTGGCATTTATCTTACATCCTAGGTCTCCTGTTTCCATTTTCAAAAGTTTGAAATATGCACAGATTATATATTGGCCTTCGTCATATCTTCGTGATGTAAAAGTTGTTTCTCTTTTGATCATTTCAAAGTCTAAGGATTGTATTGTTCTACCTCTATAGGAATTCCTTTGAAGATACGTCAATACAATCCTCAGGCGTAGATTTCTTTACATGTAGGAACGACATCGGTTTTCACTATTAAGATACACATGTTATCTAATGTTTTCATACCTTTCGTCTCTATTTACTAACGGTTTTCGAAACTAAGTAAAAAAAAATGATTTATTGTAGTTCTTTATCCAGTGGCCATTCTTATATAAAAATTCAGCTGGAAACATATTTTGGTCCTCTATCGATTGATATTACTTTTGCCGAAATCACTCATAAAGGAAAGATGGCGTCACCTGGTGAAGAGTGAAGAACATTGTGGTAATACTTACTGTTTGGTGGATTAAACGTTAACATCACAATCCAGTATATTATGACTTCTACAAGTTGTTGCACCAACTTCAGAATGTACAGACAATCTGTAGCTAATTTATCGTCTAAATGCATTCGATACAGATGAGAATAGAGAAGCGCCCTAGCTTTCCTCGAATACGGAAGCCCTAATTTTGTCTTTTCGTATTTTTTCGGAATTTCCACGATCTTTCTATTCAGCTACAACAAAAAGAAAATTGTATTAAATCAGGATGGTTCATAAGTAGTGAAGGTATTAATTCTATACACTAGTAGAAACAAGAAAATCTTAGTCAACATGTGTTCGCAAATGAACCGTTTACGAGAAATTTTAATACGTATGGTACAAGCCGTTACTGCTGATGGACGTCGGTATGTGGATGCAAAAACAACAAAAAATTAGTGCGAAGAGTGGGTGTAAATAGAGAGCAAAACATCGCACAGAAAAACGCAGCAAACATGCAAAAGCACATCTGTTCAGTAAGAGAAGGGCCACAGAGGAAAAATCACCAAAAAAAAACGTAAAAAAACACAAGAAAAATAGCACTCAACG
>JAGDQP010072503.1:0-10502 GCA_022664845.1 Lepisma saccharinum | reverse complement strand
AAATCCTCGTCTCCCGCCTTCACAATCACCTCGAAACTCACAACCTTCTGCCTATACATCAAGCTGGTTTCCGCCCTAACTTCAGCATAACCGACCAACTACTCCGTTTGACCAATCAAATCACCCTTCACTACAATAAATCCCTTCCTTCCTGTCTAACACTTTTTGACCTCGAAAAAGCATTCGATAAAGTCTGGCATCGTGCTCTCATTTATAAACTACAGTTTTTTCATCTACCCATAAACTACCTGCGTTTCATTTTGAACTTCATTTCAAATCATCTGACCTACATTAACATCAATAATAGCCTTTCCCACCCTATATTCCTTCATTTCGGTGTCCCCCAGGGATCAGCACTATCCCCTCTCCTCTACACCTTTTTCGTCGCCGATCTACCCCCTCTTCCTCCAAATATTCCAATATGCAGATGATACCGCTTTCCTAGCCCTAAGCCGCACCATTCAACATATCAACAGAACCATGAATGAGGCCATCAACATATTCACCACTTGGTGCAGCAAATGGGGACTTACAATAAATTCACAGAAAACACAAGCGATTATATTCTTACCACCAAAACGCAGATCCAAAGTTCAACGCAACCCTGCGAAACTCAACATCATTGTACAAAATCACCGCATCAAACCCACCAACCAAGTAACATATCTAGGAATCACATACGATCATCACCTCACCTGGCGACCACATCTACAAACAATCATCCTCAAAGCAAAGAACAGATTAAATCTACTGAAACGTTTAACCGGAACTACCTGGGGCCTCAAACCGATCACAATCATAAACACATATAAAGCTTTTCTATTTCCGGTACTAACTTATGGATCTACTGCTTGGATCAACGCACCACACACAATATATCACAAACTTCAAATCTTAGAACGACACGCTCTTCGCATCGCATATAGAATAAAACTCCCCAGCCCCACCCAAGAACTCTATGACAGGATTACTTTTCCGCACTTAATCTTTCATCTTGAGACACTACGCCAAAGTTATATAAACAAACGCTACAATACCCAACACCCTCTCACAGAAACTATAAACACACAACAAACTTACAACATTACAAACACCAACTATACCCCTCTCTCCACTCTACTCACAATCTTTCATTACACACTACCCCCAGACCACCCTGACGTAGCCCAAATCGAACAACTTTGCACACCACACCTTCCTCATTATCTCTCACCGACATATATTGCACAGTGATCATTTTGAACGCAAGGGCTCATCTGTCCTCATCACGGCCTTGAGTCACCCCAAGGCCAGAAGATATTCAATCATTCGTCTAAAAATGTGTTAACTTGTTGTGGCGTCTAGTGCACCTCATGTTCATCTCTCATCACAAAATAAGAAGATAATAGAAACCATACCAAAGAATATGATTATGAGAAAACTCATAATGTCCTTATTATGATTACAAAAAATAAATATTTTTTTTACGGATAATATTCAACCACATAGACCATCCACCTTATCCATGCTACTCCTGTACTTCCCTATATCCCTTCCCGGAAAGAGGGTGTAGCCCTTTGGGGGAGCTAGCTTAGCTAGCATTAAAAAATATGGATTCTACCGAACACCAGAAACTAAAAAGCACCAGGAGAGAACAATTACTTTAGTATTTCAACCCATAACAATAGATCAACTGTTCTCATTCATAACAGTGACTCTAAAGAACCTACATCCTTTTCAGCGACAAAACGTCCTACAACAGATACAACATGCAGCCAAAACAACACTCCACGTTAACTTCAATGCCACGTATTCAGGACCTTATGCACACTTTCATGCCTATGCTCTTGATACAGAAGTCTAACACCACACCACCTGCAATCTCATTTTCAGTATGGCTCTTACGTTTATCATCATGAATATACGCTCACTTCAAGCCCATAAACATCTATTTGAACAACTTCTATTAGAAGAACATGCTCACGCATTTCTACTGAACGAAACACATCTAAAATCATCAATGTCATGTAAAATTCCACGCTATTCATTACTCCGACAAGACAGTCAAATTCCTGCTCAAAGAGCTAACGGCGGTACGGCCATAGGATTTCCACCTACAATAGCTTACAGACAATACATGCCACAACTTCAAAACATTCCTGAATACATTATCGCTACTCTCTACTACCAGCACAACTACATACTTTGTCCACCATCTATGTTCGTCCAGGTCACCCTATACCAAACAGTTTCTTCGCCAGATTTCTAATAACGTCAGGAACTACATTATAATGGCCGATATAAATGTTCACAGCCGTTCGGACAGTGAAAAAACTGACTTCCATGACTTTATAGAATATCAAACAAACGGAACAGTTCATCAACTCCCTAAACCTACTCGACCCATTTCAAACACAACCCCAGATATAGTAATTACCTCTACCAATCTTTTAAACCGTTGCACTGTCGAAGTTCTGGATCTTCTTGGAAGTGACCATACTCCTATAAAACTCACTTTACAACAACGCCAACAGCCAATACAACAAACGAACTTGACACGTCGCGAAGTTCTTAGATTCGACCAGGCAAATTGGAATGGGTATCGAGAACATATTCAAAGTAACGTTCAGCACCTGACACCACCGGCAACTGAAAACGAACTGTATACAACATCAGAACATATCTCCAAAACCATAAAAGAAGAATCAAATCATTACATAACTACCAGCACCGTAAACCCTTATCGTCCGAAATTACCCCCTCAGTACCTACCCATAATCCAACGATCACGACAATTTTACCGTGACTATCAAAGAAGAAACCCTGAATCACTCCGACTCCACCGCCAACTTCAACGAACAGTTCGCAACTATATTAAAGCGCATAAACTAAGACAATGGACAAAAACCTGTAACACATTAGCAAGCACTTCCCATCCTACAAAATACTGGAAGCGGTTCAACAATCTCACGGGCAAATACAGCAAACCAACCTACCCTCTTCTTGATCAAGACCAAGCCTTACATACAGACAAAGAGAAAGCAGATACATTCGCTGATTATTTACAAACCATTTTTACTCCACCACTCCCCATTAATCCATAAAGACATCATCCTGCAGAACGACTAAATCTAGAATCACCGCACTTACAACCAAACCCCGATCATCCCCTTCCAGATCACCCCCTTTCAGCAGCAATAACAGCAGACGAATACACAGACATCCTTGAACATAAACGATAATCAGCTCCCGGCATGAACACCATTTCATACAGACACCTCAAAGAATCACCACTCATTCTTCTTCAGCTATTAGCCTCTATCTATACATTCATTCTTAGAACCGGATACATACCACTCCACTGGAAAACATCCAAAACTCTCATGTTTCTTAAACCGAACAAACCCCCTCAAGCCGTATCTTCCTACAGACCCATACAACTTACCTCTACCTTCAGCAAAATCCTTGAAAAAGTTTTTGTCAAACGCCTGCACCTACACCTAGATCAATACAACCTCCTTCCACTACACCAAACCGGTTTCCATCCTTCCTTCAGTATTAACGACCAACTCCTTCGCCTCACTAACATGATAACAAATCACTTCAACACTTCATATCCATCATGTCTGGTTCTGTTCGATTTAGAGAAAGCATTCGACAAAGTCTGGCATAAAGCACTCATTCACAAACTTCGCTCATTTCAACTACCTATTACCTATCTACGATTCATCTTCAACCTCCTCACTAACCGTTTAGCATACATATCAATAAATTCAGAATTATCCCATCCTATCTTCCTACACTGTGGAGAACTACAAGGCTCAGCCCTCTCCCCTCTCCTGTACTTACTTTTCGTTGCAGACTTACCCCCCTTACCAGAAAACACACACATATTTCAATACGCTGATGACACTACCTTCTTAGCTATAAGTAAGACTATTCAACATATAAATTGCACAATGAATGACGCCATTAACATCTTCACATCATGGTGCTGTCAGTGGGAACTTACTATAAATTCTATCAAGACTCAAGCCAACGTCTTTCTTACCCCAAAATGTAGATCCCTCATACAACGAAATCCATCTCGCCTCGAACTAAAACTCCTACATGAACCAATCCTACCTTCTAAACAAGTTACCTATCTTGGACTAATATTTGACCATCATCTCAGCTGGCGCCCCCATCTTCAGAAGATATTACAAAAGCTAAAAGCCGACTTAACCTTCTTAAAAGACTAACTGGAATGAGCTGGGGACTGAAACCAAACACAGTAATCAACACTTACAAAGTTTTCCTGAGACCTGTGTTAACATACGGATTTACAGCCTGGATCGCAGCCGAACACCCAATATACAAGAAACTACAAATCCTCGAACGCCATGCCTTGAGAACCGCTTTCCGCATAAAACTGCCAAGTCTGACACGAAAGTTGTACGAAAGAATTACATTTCCTCATTTGCTATTACACCTCGAAACACTCCGAACGAAGTACATTACAAACAGAATGGAAACACAGCACCCATTATTCCAAGACATACTTGAATCACATGATCACCACAACACAAACTCCAAACATAAACATTCACCGCTATCATTACTATTCACTTTATATCATTACACATTACCACCTAACCATCCAGACTCTGACATCATCACAGCATATCGTTCGCACGCCACCCCTCACTATATCGCACCCTCATCAATTGCAATGTAACCCATTACTGTATTAACAGGGCTTCATCTGTCTATATTAAGCCCAGAGTCGCCCCTGGGCAGAAGAATCATTCGTCTCAATTGTTTCCAAAGTGTTGTGACGTGAAATAGCACCTCACCTCTATTATCAAGATTATCCCTCACCTAAAATATGTTTATGAGCAAAGCTCATGAAGTCCAAAACATTTAGATGATAAAGAATTAACAAAATAAAGTAAAAACAGTTAGCCTATTAATTTTTTCCAATCTCAATCCTTTTCATCCAACTTCCCATCCCAAATAGAGGGTGTAGCTCTCTGGGGGTGCTAGCTACAGCTAGCAAAAACAAAAACAAAAAAATATATGGATTCTAGAGATCACATTTTTCCTGGGAAAACCACTGTTGGCATACAGTTTGAGTACCAGTATTTTTTATTCGTTGAGATTTTGTGGAGGTCTGGGTGTGTTTATCGCAGGTCGACATCACCGAGAAGACGTATTGCTGCTTCTTAGGGTAGCCGCAGTGGTCATTATCATTCATCACGACTTCTATAACGCTCACTATCACTGGACTGGTAAATGTGCTCACCCTTTTCATCCTTCTGACCGGTAGCGAACTACTCATAATGTCTAATCAACCAGAGACTGGAAGACATCGTTTCCCACAACAAGTGACAGGACCACCATATCAAGATCCACCTTCTTATTCAGTAACCATAAAAACGAAAGTTCAAGGCAAACGCGGCACTGAACGAAACGTTTCATCGACCATTGACAATTCTGGACGCTCACCACCAGCCAAGAAAACACATACTTTAAGCGACTCGACTCGACCACAGAATGAATGACCAAGTTTGATCGAAAGTTTCAAAATACAATACTGCTCTTCCTACAGTTTCTAAAATACGTACCTCGAGACATTACCATTCGGATTATTCCTACACGAAATGGCATCATTGTAAAATCTATCGAACCCAATTTAGCCAAGAAAATCAGAGACAAATACAGCCTGGAGATCTTTGGACCATCTGCACGATTCGTACGACTAGACACTCCACACTTAAAAAAATCAGCCACCTCCACGAAGACCTCCGATGCTTTCCGTCGTTATCCGAGGAGTTAATCCGGATTTAACAGATTAAGACATAGTACAGGAGCTAAAGACCGAAGGGCAGACTATTACGAAGTGCATCAGGATCAAAACCGGAACACCTAGCTACATGGTACGCGTCCTCACTCATAATTCAGCGACAATAACAGACCTACTTACTGCCGGTGCCTTCATATACAGAAAACGATACCGTGTTGAACCATCCCGTTCCCAACCTCCTCTACCTACCAGATATGAACACTGTCAGACCTATAATGACCATAATACCTCAAACTGTCCAAACACCCCTAAATGTGGCTACTGTACTGATCCACACACCACCAAAGACTGCTCTAACCTAAACCAACCACCCAAATGTAATACCTGTAACAGCACCCTACGTACAGCTACAAATGCAAAGACAGACCTGAACGTACCCCTGATAATCCCGGACTTGTATTACCACTTCGACCTGCAGAACCCAAACCATCCTACCCTACAATTATTTCCCCATCCCAGTCCATCACAATTGACCAGTTTCTTTCCTTTATTACAATGGCCTTGCAAAATCTCTACCCCTTTCAAAGAACCAATGTCCTAGCCAACTCCAATTTGCAGCACGTACAGTTCGTAACATCAACCTTCAACCCACCTACTCTGGTCCCTACATCTACGTACACACCAACCCCCTTGAAACTACTGTATAACATATGACAGCTCATACTGACCCATCTTTTTCACTTTAATTCATCTCACCTTTCGCCCCCATAGCTGTACTGTCTCCATTAGTGTACAACAAGGGCTCACCTGTCGCACATTGCGCTTAGAGTCGCCCCTGAGCAAGAAGATTCACTCTCACCTGTCCATCTAAATGTTTGTGGCGTGAAATTGCACTTCATCCCCATTAATCATTAGTCATCTTCACCCCAGCTCACGTAAACCAACAAAATGGTTGTAAGCAAATGCTTATAACGTCCAAGTTATGAGATTAAAAGTAAACAAAGAATAAATAAAAGTTTCCTACATCCCATAGACCACCTCCAATCCTACAAATCCTCCTCACCGAAATTCCCATTCCCTATAGAGAGGGCGTAACCCTCTAGTGGGTGTTAGTCATTCCGGTGACTAACAAAAGAGGCCTTAGGTCTCTCGCGAAAAAAGAATGGATTCTATTCAATTATTTTTGAATGGGGAACATAAAATGTTATCCCAAATATTAAGTATTAGTAAAATACCACAGCAAATTTTATTGCGTTATTTCATTCATTGTCAACAATAATGATGATCTTAATTTCCAATAATAATATAAACTTCTGCTGAAAATTTGTCTGGGTGCTCAATTTAGTTGGCCGCCCGAGATAGCTGGCGTCAGTGGTAACTGAGGCAATTTGGAGCCCGTTCGCGAACACTTACGTGAGCGCACACTGTTAGTCTGCTTCTGTTGGTAGAAATGTTTTATTTTCCGTTATTCCAAGCCCTGCGAGAAAACTGGGGGCTCACTTGCCTTAATCTATACATAAGAATGGTTATTCAGATTATGCAGTCATACTAGATTCAGCGCACAAAACTTTATTTTGTATGGGCCATTTTAATAACTTCAGGCCGTGACGATTAAATGAATGCAAAACTGGTTAAAATCCACAAACATCTATGCCCCAGGCGGGATTCGAACCCGTAATGTTGGAGACACTAGCCTAACGTCTCAGAGCGCACGAATACCTCCGTAGGCAATAAGTGCACAAGTAAGGGCTGGATTTCATGAAAGCTTGCCATTTGGGTGAGTAGCCAATTGAAATACGTGTTTTATTACGTAAAACGTTGAACACGCAATAAAACACGTGTTTCAATTGGCTACTGACCCTCGTCGCAAACAAAGCACGTAACGTAAGCGTGTATGCTAATCAGCCCTAAGGACTCATTTTTAAGCCCGCTTGCTTTGTTTGCGATTAGGGTGAGTAGCAAATTCAAAACACATGGTGTTTCGTGTTGTAGTTTTATTATGTGTTGTAGGCTTGATTTCATGAAAGCTTGCGTTGCTTGCTTTGCGTGCGATGTGGGTGAGTAACCAATTGAAACACGTGTTGTATTGCGTGGTTTATTGTAAAGTAAGTGTGACACCTGTTTCAATTGGCTATTCGCCCAAATCGCACGCAAAACAAGCAACGCAAGCGTTCATGAAATCCAGCCCGAAGAGTCCTGAGACTAGTAGCGATGCCACCGCCTCGGGCCCCTACTTACTTACCATATTTTTCATTAGTACTTCATTACGACCATAGTAAGTAATTCATTACAATTTGTACCTTTTAATACATTTTTATATGTTTTTTTTATTTTATTTATTTATTTTTACGAAAAAAAATCACTGTTGTTCTTCAGAAAGGATTTCATCTTTATAAACTCGTATCCTTGGTTACTTATGGGTCTATGCTACTTCAACAACATAAATGTCATGCGAGTAGTAGAACAGGATAGCAGTTTTCTCAGTACCGGTAGTTGTTCTTTTAAAAAGTACAAGTTGTTAATACTGTATTTGCTACCTTTTTCTACACGTCTATTGCGATGGAAACAGCATGACATTTCCTTAATCCTTTCCTGTAATTTAACCGTTACATTAGAAGTTTGATCGAACTATTATACTATGCGTCTGATTTCAGGAATTTTATAACTGACTCGCCCTTCTTCTCAAAAAATAGTCCTTGTTTAAGGCTCAATCCAAGTGGTTTTCCTGCCTTTTTCGTTTTACGTCAATTATTCAAATTTCAGTAGAGGAAAACAAAAATTAACTTTCACAGACCGAAGATAGTTTCGTCCTTCAATAATCAGTATAATTAGTTTTAATAAAATATTGATAGTAAACTCAGGATTGTGTGCAGACACTTTCGGGACAGAATAATGTCCCAAAAGTGTCTGCACACAATCCTGCAGTTACTACTAGCATGTAATAAATACTAATTGTACTCTTTATTGAAGGAGGAAACGAACTTTGGTCCGTGAAAGTTAATTTCTGTTTTCTTGTACTGAAATTTGAATAATTAACGTAAAACGAAAAAGGCAGGAAAAGGTAACTTTGTTTTCTATGTTCAATGACTTCAATTTATGCGGCGAATTACTATAAATCTGGTGACGTTAGAACTGGAAGGTGCTTTCCATTAGGTAAGCTTCTTCCATTTCAGGCTAGCGACTCAGATATGAAATCAGCGGTCTGGACCTGGTGACGCCGCAAATACAGGTAGCTTTTCAATGGAGGCTATGTGACTTTATTTGACATTTATGGTTAACCACAAATGGCCAGGTCGCGTGAAGAAATAAATAGAGGATATAATTTGAGGGTAGCCCTAATTGTTTTTGTTTTCTTTGCTCTTATCAGAGAGACAAAATAAAATCCAGATTGCTCGTTCTTACAGACTTACATGAAATGTAATTTTAATCAACTCTAGCGGCCATAATTCGGTTGGTCGAGTGTTTGCTTGGCCTTTGGGAGGTCCTAGGTTTGATACAAGCGGCCAACCATCCTGACTAAAAAAGTTTGTTTTCTTTTTCAGTTACATCAGGTAAATGTTGGGATGATAACTTAGGCCCTCGTCATCTTCTTCCCACATCCTTTCCCCTACCCCATCCCAGCCTGCGTGATATAGGCCTAAAGACTATAAATTCAATTCAATTCATCAACTCTCATAAAAAAGAGGTGTTATCGCAAGTAACTTTAATTAATAAAACAATAGACTATCTGTATGCGCAAGTAATATTCAACAAGATAACCACATTTGAAGGAAGTTACCTCTTAATTACTGTCTTTTTCTTTTGTCTGTGATGAGTTTCAGAAAACAAACATATGTCTATTTATACATGCTCTCTGATATATTATTGTTGGTCCGTAAGAACAAGGAAAATTTTCCACTGCGAATTTCAAATAACAGCAAATATCATTACCCATGATTAAGGCATGTTTTTCCTTAAAGCTTAAAAGATATCACAGTTTTCCACCCTTGTGCTTATATAAACAAATGAACATCACCTTTTTCCTTCAGCTCCGTCTGGTGGCTAAAATCTAAAACAACGTTTAATTTTGCTCCAGCTTTCTCTGATAAAGGTAATTTTCATCAGCATAAAGGAGACCCATCTAATTAATTAGTAGCAACTTTCGTGACATTCCATTCCACCAAGAGCAAAAGCTAGAGCGAGAGAGAAAGGAAGTAGCGAGCTGAAGCTGAAAACATAACGAACTCTGCTCTTTACCGCTACGTGGCAGCACCTACTAGACAATGCACTGTCTTCCTAAGAAGTTGTTGCTTTTTTCTCTTTCTCTTCTGTGTAATTTTCTTTTCTCTCATATTCAGAGGTGGTGGGGCCGCAAAAGGCAGGAGAAAAGTTTTGTACAACCAAGAATCCTCCAACTTCTCTAATTTTGCTTCTCCCCCCCCCCCTTTCCCTCCTTCATGATAACAACCATGTCAAAGTTTAATTAGCAGTGTTACCAAGTCTTTCGAGGGAAAATGTAACGAACTGAATAGATTTTTATCACTTGGATGAAGAAATAAACGCTTAGTGGTTTTAAAAAAGAAAGCTTAAGAACTAGATGATAATAAGCAATTACAATGAAAGGAGTAACCATAAGAGTTATAAATAAGAAAGTGATATTTACTCTAATTGGTAGGTCGTCATATTTAAATTGTTATTGTTTACTTTGCTATTAAAATTAGAGGAAAGATAGCATCACATTGTAATTGCTTATTATCAT
>JAGDQP010072502.1:0-10502 GCA_022664845.1 Lepisma saccharinum | reverse complement strand
TTTTATTTTATTTATTTATTTTTCATTATAGTTTTACGAATATTGATCTTTGCTTCATAATCATACGGATAAACTTCACTTTTGGAACCCCAGCGTCCGCCAGTTACTGATTAATGTGTACGCTTTACACTACTCATTCCCTTGTAAATAATTCACGAAGTGAGGTAATGGAATATTTAATCATCTTGAATCCATTAGACTTATTTACTGGGTACACTTTACTTAATGTCTCGCAAAAAAAATCTAAAATTTGCAACACAAATCTAACAAACATTTCCAACGTGAATGGAAGTGTTGAATTGCAAAATATAACGAAGTTTTGAGTAATGGAATTATGAAATGAGATTGAAAGAGCGAAAAGTACTTGGGACTATTCAGCTACTTGCGTGTCGGGGATGAGCATATGGAGTATGTGTTAAACGTCGTGCGCAACTCGTATACCCCACAGAATAATCTAACCTGATTTAAATAATCGTATTCACTCACTCGACATGATGTCCAAGATTTTTGTAGCAAAATAGTATCATTCATAGGACGAAGTATCGCCATTAGAAGTCCCACACTCCGCCATGTTCATGTGTTGACCAACTTAATTGAATATTTAACGAAATAATAGTGACACAACTTCCCGTGCCATTTTTCATTTTGCTAACTGTCACTAGGAGTTTATAGAAGCGCCAATAATAATTATTTGCAAGGTGTAATGTGTGATATAGTTTGTACACATGGGTCAATAACTTGTGGAAGCTGCGGGTCATCAAGAAAAGATTATCGTTTATGTTTTATTGTCTATTTTCATTATCATTTGATGAATATTATGAGTTTGTCTCGAAATCATACGGATATCCTTGACTTTCGGAACCACAGCTTCCATCAACTATTGATACATATGTACGTCCTACACTACTCATTCTCTTGTAAATAATTCACACACAACACCTAGCAACAACTAGCAATCCAAAAAGCGTTTTGAAATCATATGGGTCATTATTATTTCGTTAAATACGCACTCCAATTGATCAGCACGTACAAATATGGCGAGATGCGGAAGAATACGAAAGATCACACACTTCATGTTATGAATGACACGCATCTTGCTAGAAAAATTACGGACACATGTCGAGTAGTGAAGTCAAATGTTTTTAATTATACGCGTTGCACTTGATTTTTAACATTCATTCAATATGCTCTTTCACAACTCGAAAGTTCATTTCCAGACACTTTTTTGCTCCTTCACATTTCCAATCCGCGACTCCAACCTTTGTTATATTTTCCGTTTCAATGTTTCAACACATTGAAAATATTACATTCCTGCAAATTTTATATTCTTTGAAGCTCCAAAAGTAAAGTTTTCGCGTATTAACACCACACACTTCCAACATTCTTGTAACTTCTACATTTTGGGGAAATATAAACACAATTTCATGCCCCGCCTAATACTGAACGAAAATTTTCGTACCGCACCTAACTGAATCTGAAGCAAAAAATGTAGAAAAAAAAACACGTGAAAATGTAAGTAAAGAACCGTGAAGTTCAATTTATGCGTTCTACTGCAATTGTATCACCCTCATCGGAAGAGAGTAAATCTGAAATCATATGCAACATCTTTCACAGGTGGCAATTGCCTGCCAAACGATTTTTAAACCTCTAGCTAACGCGCTAACTGGAAGAAGAAGTAGGGGTTAATTTAACTACCAGTTTGCTCAACTTAACTGTTGGTTATCTCTTAACTAGACATTGAGAAACGGGTAAACCACCAATTAGAGTTTAACTGTTAGTTACAAGCTAACCTGAACTTTAACCAGACAATGAAAAACTAGCCCTAAGAGACCGAAATTACAAATTTTATTTTAAGGTTAGTCATAACTGGGTGATTTGGTTCTAAATTCTCCTTATCACGATCGCCTATCGTGGTCATTCTTTTTTATATTGTTGTTAACTTCAAAACGTCGTCTTTTAAGAAGCGGCTAAATGAACTCCGAGTCAAAATATTTAGTTAAATCTAAAGAGATGGTAGCAATGGATTCTCTGTCTGGTACTGAGGAACTTTCTAGACATACAGACTGAAGAAAGACCCAGTCTTGCAGGTCATTGATGTGGGTCTTAGTTTTAGAAAATTTGATGTTTCAGAAGGTTTTGCTTTCAATGCACTGACACGCATTTTTAAGGCAGGAATCATAGCTACAGCACGGTCCCAGGCTTTTCAGCGACATTGTGAAAAAGGAAGGGGATTTGAGGGACCATGAAAAAATGTTTTAAAAAATGTGATTTAAAACAGCAAATAAGTTATAAGGCAGAAATATATATATATATATATTGTAATAAAAGGACCTCCTCCCGGTACCAAATGTTGAGAGATAACTTGAAAAAGGAATATTCAAAAAAATATATTTAATTCAAATACTGTGCACTCTTGACTTGAAAAATATAAAAACTTTTTCAAATAATTCCTTGAATGAGGTATAACTTTCAATTTTATTGCAGTCTTTCTGCAGCAACTTATATATACGAAAATTTATGTTACTCAGAGCAGTTTTTACCATCGATGTCATGGCACTGTCAAACTTTACAAAAGTTATCATGTAAAAGTGACGCAAAACGTTTCAGTACTCACTGATAACCGTTACCCACCCCTTACGAAAGGGTGTATAACAACGCTACAGATTAATAGATTAAATAAATGATATTTTAGGTAAATCGATTTAAAGAAAAGAGCGCAAGTCATCAATTTAGCCATTCCTCACATTTCAGATGCTTATTGCAATTACATAGGCCTATCGATTGGTGATAAGGTACGTTCTAATGCCACTAAAGTATGTTCGTAATGTCACTAGAAAAGATTTAATATGTTAAACCACTGTTTTACGATATTTCAGTCAAAGTCTTACCCTAAACTGAAGTCTAGTTCTTACTCAATGTTACGCAGTAGCAAGGTCATCAATACCAAGATGGTGACCGTAATCTAGCATAGATTATAGTTATGATGTAACTTGTCTGTATACACTATTTCAATCACAAAGCTAATTTCAGGTAGGCCAAAGCATCTTTGGTACACACTTGTGAAACAAGAAATAGTTTTTCACCCATTATTTGTAACTATCAATCCCACTACTCAAAACGTAACATGACACTTACCCCCAAATCTCTATGAAACTTTCACGACAAGGGTTTTGCAAAATTAAGGCGAGATCCACCCATTTTTTACCTGTACTGTTTTACAATTTATCTGCCTTCACCCTCCCGAGGAAGCTCACTGTGTCGTGTGAAAAGTCTAGAGAAAAAACTATTGCGCAAGTTGAGATTTGGGAGTAAGTAGCATGTTTCGTTTTGAATATATCCGTATTCCAGCTACACCTAAACACAAGGTAATATATCAAGCTCACGTTCATCTGTACGTTTGGGCCAATACCTTATCATATTAGTAATCCAAGTTTTAAAAAGTAGTAATGGCTTTGATAAGCCAATGGCCATATCATGCTGAATATACCGGTTCTCGCCCGATCACCGAAGTCAAGCAGCATCGGGCCTGGTCAGTATTTGGATGAGGGAACACCAGGTGCTGTGGGCTTCTTTTCCTGGGGGAGTTGCTGGACTTCCATCAGGCGGCGGATCAAAACCAGTGGGGGGAAGAGGACCCCGAAAGAAAACTCCTGGTCCTCCAGGTGGGGGGTTGAGCGTAGGGCCAACATCTTACCTCGCAAAAATAATATCAGTTCAGAAACAAGAAACAGCCTCGGAAAGGTGGATTGAAAGATAAGGAAAGACGGACAAGGACCATGACTGGAATATAGTGACGTGGAACATTAGAACAATGCGACTACCCGGAAAGATGCAGCAAACTGCAGAAGCAGTACAAGGAAGAATAGATAGGAAGTCACATACATGTTACTACGGAGGGAACAAAGTTAAAACGGGGAACTATGGAACAGGATTCATTGTGTCGAACAGAATCAGGAACAACGTAATAGAAAGCATTTGAACCTGTGAAAAAGATAAGCAAAATAAGAATAAAAGGTAAATTCCAAAAGGTAAATGACCTTAATGCGCCGACAGAAGAAAAAGAGGGAAAAGGAAAAGAAGAATTTTACGAAACACTGGAAAAGAAATATGAGAGAATACCAAAATTTGACATGACCAAGTAGCAAGTAAACACATACACTACACGAAGAGAGCAACGAAAACGGGATAATGCTGAGTCAATTTGCAACAATGATAATTAAAATCACCTGCTTTTTCGCACGAAAGAATTCACCTAGGATCCTGGAAATCACCAGATCATACGACAGTAAATCGAATAGACCATGTTCTGATTGACAAAAGACACTCATCAACCATTATTGACGTACGAAGCCATAGAGGATCTAATTGCGACACAGATCACTATTTAGTTAAAGCAAAACTTAGACAAAGAATAACAAAATAACTTGTAAAAGGAACGAGAGGAATAGTGGGAAAATGAGAACTTTAAAATAACAAGTACTAAAGAAAGATACAGGCATGGTGTAAGTGATGAACTAGGAAAATCAGAAGACTTAGGGAACAAAGAAACAATCGACAACAAATAGAACAGATCAGAAAAAATTCTCACAGAAACAACAGAGGAAGTAACTTGAAATGAAACCAGGCAAAAAAAAGGAATGAGTGGTTTGATGAAGACTACCAAACTATAATTAAACAGAAGAATGAAGCAAGGTTAAAATGATTCTAAAAGAGACTAGAAGTAACAGCGAAATTTATAAAGAGTTAAGGAGAGCAGCAAACAGAACATGTAGACAAAAGGAAAAATAATTTTTAAAACGGTCTATAAAACAGGTAGAACAACTAAGCGGAGTAAATGAAGCAAAAAGTTCTATACAGGATGGAAGAAAATTATTCAAGGATATACACCGAGAGAAACAGGACGCAAAGACTTACTGTGACATAGCAACATAGAAGACATAATGATAAGATGGAAAGAATACTTCCATGAACAACTGTATGACGAGAATGAGGATGAAGAAATAGATATTAGAATAGAATACAAAGACGAGGATGAATTAGAGACAGAGCCAACAAGAGAAGAATTCCATTGAGTATTGCAGAAGATGATGAACAAGGTCTCAGGCGAACATAACATAACAGCAGAAATGTTGAAAAATACTGGCGAAGAAGTGAAGGAAAACTATATAAAATGATGATAAAAATATGGAAAGAGGAAAGACTGCCGGGAAGCTCGAAGACAGGAATATTGTGCCCAATACATAAGAAGGGAGATAGAACGGAATGCACAAATTACAGAGGAATCACGCTGTTAAGTATAATGCAGAAAATATTCACATGGAAGAATACAAAAAAATCATAGAGAAGGAAATCGGAGAATAACAAGGTGGATTTAGAGCAGAGAGAAGTACTGTAGACCACCTATTTACGATCAGACAAATAACTGAAAAATATTTTGAACATGATATTGACTTACACCTGTTGTTTGTTGATTTTAGAAGTGCATTTGATAGTATTAATAGAAAGATGCTAATTGAGACAATGGTAGAAATGAAAATATCAGCTAAATTGATTAACATGACAGTCATGACACTAAGTCAAACAAGATAGGCAGCAGAAAACTGAAGATTTCTTTATCTATAATAAAGAAGCGAGGCAAGGGAACGTATTGTCCATAACATTATTCAACATAGCACAACACGGCGTCATAAAAAAGATCGACAAAAAAAGGAACAATATTCTACAACTTGAGCCAAATACTTGTATACGCGGATCTTATAATAATATCCAAGACCATCAAGGAGCTACAGCAAGTGTATATCAGAGTGGAAGACGAAGCAAACAAGTATGGATTAACAACAAACGCAAGTAAAACAAAATATATGATGATAACGATCAAAGAGGAACAGCACAGTAATATCATAATAAGACGGAAAGAATTCGAAGCAGTAAAAACGTTTAAATTTCTGGGCATGCTGATGAACAGTCAGAATAAAGTGAGAGATACAAATAATGAACGAATTCAGGCGGGCAATAGAGCATATTATGCTAATTTACAACTACTAAAAATAGGCTAATTAACAGAACAATAAAACTCAAGGTTTACAACACACTTACTAAGCCTATTGTGACATATGGAACGGAAACATGGGCAATGAGGAAGGACAATGTAAGGGTAAGGACCGGTGAAAAGGGATGATCAGTCGGTGATCAAGACAAACGAAGAGATAGACAACATATTGCAAAATGAAGCTATCATAAGTATGGATAAGGATGAAGGAAAGCAGATGCCAAAAAGGATAAAGAACGAATACGATGGATTGATAATGTAGAGCAAGATCTGAAGAATATGATGGTTAAATGATTGAGAGAGAAGGCCAAAGATAGGCAGAAGTGAAGGCTGATTGTTGGAGGCCAAAGCTCACCACGAGCTGTAGTGTCAGTTAGTAAGGTAAGGTAATGGCTTTGATAAGATCAATCATCAACTCGTTTCAGTAGTAAATAACACTGTACAGATTAGAGAGTACATAAATAACAGACCAGAAAGTAAGAAATGGTTAATATGGTAAAGGTACTACAAGATGAAAAAAGGACTATTAGGACTATTTTGTATTGTGGGATGCCATGAATATCAAGGGGCAAGCTGCGCTAATTCGTAATTGCCTAATTTTGAAGATGATGATGTTGAAATAGACTTATTCAGAGAGAATGAACAAACAACCTTAAAAGCAAAATCTTTATGAAACACCGTCTTTTCAATATAGTTAAACAAAAGAAGCCTACTTCTTTTTATGAAGTTGCAAGAAAAATAATAATAATCAAAAAGTGATTGTTCTCTTACAACTTTCAAGTGCATCGAGTGAAAATCAACCATCAAAGGAACAAAAGACTGCAGATGAACAATCCACACACAGCCACAATTAATTACAACAACTTCGGATGAAGTCACTCGTCAAAACAACGGAACACGTGAATGTTACATATCTCCGGAACCAGTGAGGTTATAAACACGAAACAAAAGCCATTTTCATGACAACGTATAAGTTATAAAACTGTTCCAGTGGTGTTAAATCGTGAAGTACCTAGTTTGCAATGTATTTACAGTTCTTTGTGACAGAAACAAATTATTTCGTTACCTTTAAACATTGAAACAAATGATTAAACTTTCTAATTTAATAAAGCTACGAAACAAACAAAAGCCATCCTTTAGGAAATCTTATGTTCTCTAATTTTGGTTATCTTCAGTTTTTATGTACAATTCACTGTTCCCAAGTTGTTATATATTTCAAATTAAGTTTCGGGCGTCATTTTCCAAAATGGCGTCCAACCTACGCGTCATAGGGGTAATAAAAGACAAGAACCCAATTCTCTGGATTTTGCACAAGTCCTAAAAGACGAGAAGCCAATTCTCTGGATTTTGCATAAATCCTAAATTGCGCGTCGCAAGCCTGTCTCGAGCTTTCATTGCTATATGGGAATATGTATTAACTTGAAGATGTCTCAATATTCAGGAGCCTAAATAACTTACGTGTGTGTTTGATTATCCACTGTTATTAGACTAAGCCTTTGTTTAGCTCTTACAGGCATGCTTTATTACTAGATCCTTATATAAGTGTTGTCTCGCCCTCCCCCCGCAGACCTTAGTTATGCACCTATACTTTCTATATATTTTTCACCCCTGAAGCTCGTGCGCCCCCTTACGCGTCGCGGGAATACTATCTAAATCTGCTAGTGAGAGTAATATGAACTGATCTTTTGTACTATTCTATTTTGTATTTGATTTACATACACATTTTATATTATGCTTATCATATACACCAGTGTTTCCCAACCGTTTGCAGACTGCGGACCACTTGATTTTTTATTAGTTTCTTTGCGGACCCCTGCTTCTACAACCAAGGAAATCATTATACATACAATATCAATAGATATTTTGCGTTATCTATAGCTTAAAAAGACATACAATTTCAATACATGGAAGTACAATTGAATTCACTTTACTAACAATACTGCAAGTCGCGAATTAATAGCAATAATAGTAGAAACTATTGTTTGTTTGCTTACTATTTTTCAATGTGATAGCTGGTGTGGTTTTGCGGCCGTTAACTTTTTTCATATCTGGCTTCAAAGTAAATATGTTCAGGCGCAGATCTGGTTTGATATCAACTATCTTTCTATACTTATTTTTCATACAAACAAGTACAGACAATTTTGACTCGCACAAGTAAGTAGTCGCGAAAGGCATCAGATGTGAAATTCCCTTCTCGAAACATAAGGGTACAAAGACCGCGGATAAAATCAAAAGTCTACCATTCCTAGCAAACACAAACTTGGAAACATTATGTTAAGGAGGAATCGCAGGACAAGTGAATAAACTGATCTTCATTTGGTGACAACTAATTTTCATTGTTTAGGAAAGAGGTTCTTCATCCAATTGTTTTTCACATAGGAAACAGGAAGGTAAAATTAGGTAAGCTCTCAGCTGAGAACCCAAAGAAAGCAAATGCTCCTTCATGCTCCCAAATTTTCATTAGGAACTCTTGTTTCACTTGCCGACAGAAAGTCGTTCAGAGTGGGAAAGGAATCGTATCCTTTATTGGCGGGCCCAAATTCTAGCTTTGTTTGTCAGTTTACATTTACACTGGAGCTTTGAATTTAATGTATTCAGAAATGAGAAAATATCTGATAAATAAGCAATTGCCGAAAGCAAACGAAAAATCACTTATGGAGGCTCTTAGTTTTGGTTCCAATTTCGAATCAACCAGAAAAAGTCTCTCATTATCATGCAGCGAGTCAGGACTATTCAACGCGATAGCAGGCGTACCTCAAAATGATCTCTTCCCGTCTCGTTACACAATGCAGTGAAAATTCTATATTGAAGAGAAAGGTTCTGGAACTATTAACTATTAACAATGCAGTTGATTGTGAGCTTTAAGGTTTTCATGTTTCTGTCAAGTGTACGTCCCTCCCTTTAACTTCTCTTGAGCTTCAACAAAAGAGTTTGATGAATCGCCACTTAACGATAAAACTGATAACATCGAAAAGCAATTACAAGAAATTCAGACTATTTATTTCCTTGGTTTCAGTTATAGCACACGGTCTACACACGAAATCGTTTGGCAAAGACAGTGTCTAAAACCAAGAAGGCCACACGCTGTAGCTGTTTACCGGTTGTATTAGCTGTTCCATCTTAGTTCAAACTTCTATTGAAAATCCAACTAGAGGATAGGACATGAAGCGAGAGGAGGAATATTCATTTTTTTGTGAAAAATGGGTTTACACTCGAAACAAGTACTACACAAAGCTAACCGCTCAGAAAATTTCAATCCAAAAGCTCAAAAAATCAAGTTATAAGAATATGAAATACACGGGAGTAAGTGAGAGAGTTGGACTTAAAATGCGTTTTGCGAGAAATCACCCTTCATCCATAGTTCCACTTCTTTCCCTGTAAGCTTCAAATCAGACCATTAAATGTTGTTTTTCACTTTAATTACCGTATTTGTTTTAGTTTGTTGAGTTCGATTTTAACTTGGCTTTATAAAAGGAAATCTACATAATATAATGTAAATATCGGGAAGTAAATTCTCGTTACATGACAAAGTATTGCGGCCCCCTTACATGCTTGTCACGGACCCCAGGTTGGGAAACACTGATATAGACTGTTCTCTTTTTTATGTATATTTCTTATGTATTTTAAACTATGTACTGTCACCTAGTGAAACTTGTATCAACTAACTTATTATTATTACTATTTTGGTTCTACTTGCTCTTATTCTTCATGTTCAGACACTGAAGTAAGTTAAATTCTGAACTCAGTAGAGTGATTTGGTAAGACAGGACATGAACTGAAATAAGGAGCAAACGAGACAAAATCTTAAACCTCAAACAGGTCCGATTTGCAGGCTTGCAGCTACCACTAGCATATCTTAGTTCTTGAATTGGAACTATATTCGGTGGAATTTCCTTAGGCCCTAAGTTTGGAATAAAGTTGACTGAGAATGAATAGTTTGAATTACCAGAAAAATATAATATTGTGTGGTACCAGTTTATATGCTCCTGAACATGTTTTGAATGGAGCTGTTCTCATTTGTTCCCAATTTGTGGGTCGTGAAATAGCGAAATTGATGGATTTAATTGAATATAAGAATTAATTGTAGTCAAGCAAGTATCCTGGATCTATAGCTAGCAGGGAGTAAATACATTTAGTGGATTAACTCCTACGTCAAAATAGATTTTGTGTTGATGAGCAAAAACTGGGTGGTCAATGCCTACACCAATCCATTACTACAAGACTGGTTGCTAAATCTCGGAAAGACACTGTCGCAGGTAGTCACCCAAGTAGGGAATGCAATCCCGACAGGATTTTAGACTTGGGGGTCTTAGTGGATGGATAACTTAGCAAAATTGCTTTGTTTCAACAAGAATTCCCAGCACTTTAGAATCACTATAAATTTCAACTTGGGAGTTTTTGAAGCAAATAATAATAATAATAATAATAATAATAATAATAATAATAATAATAA